>JAKTZE010000022.1:0-209588 GCA_030578775.1 Sugiyamaella chiloensis | reverse complement strand
TGCTATGAGCATATAGCATCAATCTGAGAATGGTTTTCGCCCAAAAAGGTATACAAAAGGTATACTAATTGATATCAAGATCAATTGAGGTTTTCCCATTCTCGAAACCGCGAATGCGGGGATGTGCAGGAAAGGTTATGAATAAGAATGGAATGCAAAATAAGAATCGAAATATAAAGGATAAATAATGTCTGTATGGTGTAAAAACTTCTCTGTGACAATAAAAGAGCGTCTAATCTAATAGCAGAAGCATCCTGAACCATGATTTATAGAGCAGTTCATCATTCAATGCCAAAGACATCAAAGACATTGAAACCATGTATATCTTTGGTTGACTTCGTTCTGGAGAAATATCGTCACAAATGAATTCAATTGTTTATTATTTCGACAAGCAAACCGGCTGCAATGTAATATCATATCGTCAATTATTTGATTGAGGTGTTTCTGAAACGATCACACTAGTAAACAGCCGTACAGTGTGGCTAATAGTTTGGGTCAATCAATCATATCGGAGGGTCGCTTGTCTGTACGCAACATAATTAATCTTCTCTAGCAATTCACTGAATCTTTGCAATTCTCTCTAATTTCGGTATATCATCCATGTGCGGACTAGTGTTTTTAATGTTTCAAGTCCGGTCTCTGCGGGGTTTGTCAGCCTCTCCTGCTTCGAACTCAATGTACCGCCGGACTTGGATACATCTCCGTCGGAGCTACCACTTTAAATCAATCTACCACGGCACACAAATGGTCTAACATAACTGCTTACTAAATAGGAGATCGGAAATAACTAAACTCAGAGAAATCATAGTCTTTTTAATAGAGCCTTGAAGTCATTTGGGATATTTTCGTCGGTCGTACATTTCTGTGCGTGTCGGTTGATCCGCATTGCAGACGGAGATATATTTGACCATATTGCCGTTACAGAAGTTAACTTGGTAACCTATCGGCTTTAAGGACGACATAAATATAGCCGGTAAGTATCAACAAAAATCAAACCTCTGTATAGTGGATTTGTTGTAGTCGGTACTTAATACAAGTTCTAAGTTCTAGATGGAACATAAAATTGTTGTTGACTCATTGCCGGAGGCTGGCGCTGACTCCGCTCGAACTGAGAGTCAAAATCAAAGTCAAAATCAAAGTCAAAGTCAGAGTCAAAGTTCAAGCCAACAAACTCAAACGATACACGAAACTTGTGTTAAAGAGACAAATCCAGAAAAGTTTGAACCTAGTGATGCTAATGACGTAGCATCGACAGAAATTAATGTTGAAACAGTTGCAGATAGCCGGGACCCAAATGAGGTAACTTGGGATGGAGATGATAAGGAAAATATGAAAAATATATCGACGTTTAGAAAATGGTTTTATTGTATCGTCTTGACGGTGGTTGCATTGGATGTCACTGCATTGAGTGCCGCTTGGGGTATTGCCAATAGCTCGATTGTTGAGCACTGGGGTGCATCTGCAGAAGTGGGGGAACTGGGCTTGTCTTTATATCTCGTTGGTCTGGCGATTGGACCTATGGTTGCTGCTCCTTTATCAGAGTTTTTCGGTAGGCGTCCAGTATACCTTGGAGGTTTTGTGATCTTTTTTGCATTTCAATTTCCCACTGCATTTCCTAATAATATTGGTACTATGATCGTCGGAAGACTTCTTGCATGTATTGGAGGTAGTGTTTTCATGGCCAATGTGCCAGGAACATTTGCTGACTTATTTGAAAAACATCAGTTGGGGTTGCCAATGTCGATGTTTACATTAGGCCCATTCATGGGTCCGGGCCTAGGACCGTTAATATCTGGCTTTGTAGTTGAAACCGTTGGTTACCGGTGGGTATTTTATGTGTTTTTGATCTGGACTGGTGTTATGTTTGCTATAGTATTTTTTATGGTGCCTGAAACATATCCTGCCGTTCAACTTAAAAAGAAAGCTCAGAGATTGAGAAACACCACTGGTAATGAGGAATTATATGCTCCCATTGAAAGGAATAGCCAGAGTTTGGTACAGGCAATTCTCAGCAATTGCAGTCGGCCAACTATTCTTTTGATAAACGAGCCAGTACTTGTTATTCTTTGTTTTTATACAGGATTTCTTTTGTCAGTTATTTATCTGTTCTTTGTGGCATTTCCATTGGTGTTTTCAGAGGTGTATGGCTTTACAGACCAGTTTGTCGGGCTTTCGTTTATTGGAGTGACAGTTGGAATGGTGATTGCTGCTGGAACATTTCCATTGTGGAATAACTTACATCTTAAGGAGATCGCTCAGAATGGCGGCAAAGCAGAGCCAGAGTTTCGACTACCACAAATGTGTCTTGGTGCAGTTATATCACCAATTGGTCTATTTATGTTTGCATGGACTATCTATCCATCAGTTCATTGGATAGCTCCTATTATTGCTAGCAGTATCTTTGGATTTGGATGTTATTTTACGTTTAATGGTATTCTCACTTATACTGTGGAAATGTATCGGCCCTACGCTGCCAGTGCTACTGCTGCTAACGTGTTTGTCCGTGCTGTTATAGGTGCATCTTCGCCATTATTTGGAGTACAGATGCTGAGAGGCATGGGATTTCACTGGGGTGTGTGTCTATTGGCACTAGTAGCTTCTGCCTTGGCTCCTTCGGCGTTTATATTCCGCAAATACGGTCGAGCTCTTCGGTTGAAGAGTAAATTTGCTGTTGATACATAAGAGTCACAGCTCAATCTTATTATTTATAGACTTGTGCACTGCAGTCCATTGTGATCTGAAAGTGCCACTGCATTTTATGGATAGCTTATATTTCGTCACCACTAGCATATACTAATGAATGATCGTTTGAACAACAGAGAAATTTAAATAAATAAACAAAAACAGAATTCGTTTTATCTTTATAATATTTTATACCTTTGTATATGAATTAACCATTTAGCAGCTACTTTAGCTTAACTCAAAAACTTGAGTTTTGTAAAAATCTATGCTCTCCTTGTAAAGTCATAAGGCGCACGGTATAGTGCACATACCACACGGCAGTTGGCACAGTTGACCCACTTTGCAACACATACATCAGCTATTTACATGACATAATTAAAGTAATGCCTCGAAACCATCAAAATAATAATCATTCAAACCCATCTAGGGCCCATAACCAGCTGGAATGGCATTTGACGACTGTTAGAGATTTGTACATTCCTGACCTCAGTAACATACAGTACGCAGCACATCCCAGCACAGTATGTAAACAGCCAGCCATCTTTACCCCAAGACATTTATCATTGTGCGTTTCCGTCCCAACTAACCCTTTTCCCTGACACGTACATTAGGTCGCGATATTCTGGCTGGTTTCAAGTGCGACAATATTTAAATACTGATACTCGGAGAGATTTTACTTCTATCCTTTTAATTTTTTTTCAGAATACATAATCTTACAAGATATGGCCGGTGGTAAAGGAAAAGGAGGCAAAGGCAAATCTGGAGCCAAAGATGGAGGAATCCGAGGCCAAATGTCTCATTCTGCCCGAGCAGGACTTCAGTTCCCGGTTGGCCGAGTTAAGCGATTCCTCAAGCGAAGTGTTCAAAACAAAGTTCGAGTCGGTGCAAAGGCCGCCATCTATATTGCTGCTGTTCTTGAGTATTTGACTGCCGAAGTGCTGGAGTTGGCTGGTAACGCCGCCAAAGACTTGAAGGTCAAACGAATCACCCCACGACATTTGCAACTTGCTATTCGAGGTGACGAGGAGCTCGACACTTTAATCAAGGCCACTATTGCTTACGGTGGTGTTTTGCCTCATATCAATAAGGCTCTGCTGCTCAAGGTTGAGAAGCGAAAGTAATGATGTAACTCTTGGTAGAATAACAAGTAATGAATGACCAACACCTAACCGTATAATCTTGGTGTGTTAGTGAGGCAACAACAACCCCCACCTGATCTAACTAAAAAACAACATACACCATCTGGTCCAGCTAGTATTTTCATCGATATTATACTACAACTGGACTGGTACAATAGTCAAATTAAACAGTATCAAATAAACACATACTTACATATAAATAAAAGACGACTGAAAACAAAACAGATATCAACTAGTAATCAGGAGCAGATCAACTATGAATAACTGCCGAGTTGGAGTTATCTATCGTTGCATCACATGCAGATGCAGGCGAACCCGGGCCCCAAAAGCACCGAGTAGACCCGATTCAGTTGATATTTCAGGTTTTGACGATATCTTTGACGTTGACTTTATAGCTAATTGAAGAAATGTCATTGCAAGCTAGAAAATGGGCCAGCGTTGCTGGAAAGAGATTCTACTCATCCGAAGCCCTTTCCAAGACTGCTTTATACGATTTCCATGTTGCAAATGGTGGTAAAATGGTCCCCTACGCCGGATTCAATATGCCAGTTCTCTACAAGGCTCAGAGCCATGTTGAATCTCATAATTGGGTGCGAACAAACGCAGGTCTCTTTGACGTTTCTCATATGCTTCAGCACCGGATCTCGGGTCCCAGTGCTGCTGAGCTTCTCGAGAAGATCACTCCAAGTGACGTCAAGGCTCTTGAGCCATTCACATCCACCTTATCAGTACTGTTGAATGAAAACGGTGGGATTGTCGATGATACTATCATCAGCAAGCACGCAGACAATGAATTCTACGTGGTAACTAATGCTGGTTGCAGAGACAAAGATCTTGCATTTTTGAACAATGCTATCGATACCATTGGCAGATCATCAGTCAAGCATGAGATCATTGGAGGTGGTCTATTGGCTTTACAGGGACCCAAGGCTGCCGAGGTTTTGCAGAAGTTCACCACTCATGACCTTTCCACTATCAAGTTTGGACAGTCTGCATTTGTCGATCTTGAGGGCGACAAGTACCATGTAGCACGAGGAGGATACACTGGAGAAGATGGGTTTGAGGTGTCGATCACTAATGATAAGATTGCTCAGGACTTTGCTTACAAGTTGTTGGAAATTGATTCAGGAATCGTAAAGCCAATTGGATTAGCTGCTCGAGATTCGTTGCGACTCGAGGCTGGTATGTGTCTGTATGGATATGAATTGTCCGAGGAGGTTTCGCCTGTGGAGGCAGCTTTGACTTGGGTCATTGGCAAACGTCGACGAGCTGAAGGAGGTTTCAATGGCAGTGCCAAGATACTTGAACAGATTGCTGCAAAGAAGGGTGATCTGCGTGTTGGATTAACTGTTAAAGGTCCTGCTGCACGAGAAGGTAGCGAGATCTATGCTGCAGGTGAGCATGATAAACCTATTGGAAAGGTTACCTCTGGAAGTTTGTCACCAACCCTCAAGGTCAACATTGGTATGGGATATGTTCCTCGACAGTATGCCAAGGCTGGCACCAAAGTGGACGTTTTGGTTCGAGGAAAATTCCGACCTGGTGAGATTCAAAAGCTGCCATTTGTTAAGCCCAATTATTTCAGGTAGATCCTCATGTAGATATATGATACAGACATATATACTTTTTTTTTTCTTCTTGTTTTTATGTAATGCAGTTTATGATGTTTGTATTGGCGTGCTAGTCGATGTACCCCCTGATACAGTTGTTGGTGGTGTGATCACTGGTGTGATCACTGGTGTTACAGGCACAGATGCTTGGTCCGCTGACGCTAACTTCAAAATTGAAGGTTTCATATCTTTGGGAAGATGATAATCAGAATCCAACATATTTTTACCCTTCAGATTTCTCTTTAGCCATTCTATCTCATCCTGGAGAGCCTGGATATCATCAGCCACTGATTCTCTGCGAGCCACTTCCTTCTTGTGAGATCGATAACTTTCATATAGAATAAGTCCTCCTGCCACCGAGAAAATAAATGACTCGGACAAAAACGTAGCACCATTATCAATAGCCTTTGCATCGTTTAATGGTCTGACACGAATATTCTGTTCTCCAAGCAGTCGCATTCGCAGCCTGACATCTGTTTTATGTACAAATTGTGCGAAACCAATACAAGCAGTACGAAAGCTAGGATGTTGTTTGGCCTGGCCTTTTATAGCACTTGCAATTGGCTTGGCGACAGTTCTCACCAACAGAGAAGTGAGTTTGAGCGCAATTGAGCTCATAGTGTACAAGAGAATAAATTAAAGAAAGCAAAAAGCAACAACAAACAAACTCGTCTTCAAATCAGATCAGATCAGATAAGACCAACTAACTATGTTTGCCGTCAAGTCTGGTAGGACAAGTTGATTTTTTCTGACACCAATGGGATCAAAAAATTCAAATAACAAGCCTACACTCCAAAAAAACCAACACGATTCCAAATAATGACAGAGAGATAAACGGATAAATTATCCTGAAGGTTTTGTTTTAAGTTCCAGTTCGTGGCGACACACCATACAACAAGTTATATAGGCATATGTATATGTAGTATAACGGAGCCGACCACGCATCTGGGCACATGACAGCGAGAATAGCTAGAGAAGGTATGGAAAATGACATTTAAAAAGGCCAATTCAACCCAAAAATTATATAACAAAGTAATTAAATGTATTTCTATCAATAGAGCTATATTTTTGTTTATGTTTTTAATTAGTTTATGGAGATTTTACACGGAATCTCGTTGGAACACCTCAGTAGTTCTGAAACATGCGTACATTGTAGACTGCATACTTCACGGCCCGAAAATCAGCCATTCACCTTTCACCACTCGTCACTATTGGCTTAAAAATGATGTCTTTGAGATGGGCTGCCGGCTCTGCCATGAGGGCCTCGCCTTCGAGGTGAGTATTGAAACTGCCATTGGATGATGAACGCGATTGCAATTGACCAAGAAAATGCTAATTTAGATCGTATGCGACTCTGCGAGAAATCGAGACTCGACTCAAGTCCATCAAAAACATTGAAAAAATCACAAATACCATGATGATTGTCGCTTCCACTAGATTGGGAAAGGCACAGCGTGCCATGGCTATCTCTCGAGTGTACGGAACCACTGGTAAGGAGGTTTACGACAAGGCAGAGACCGCTGCTCCCGAGAATGCTGCCAAGAAGCTCATTGTGGTGATGTCTTCTGACAAGGGTCTGTGTGGTTCCATCCACTCCCAGCTTGCCCGAGCTGCCCGAAACCGATTGGCTAAATTCCCTGATGCAGATGTGGTGGCTATTGGTGACAAGACCAAGGCTCAGCTTTCGCGAACCAACGCCAAGAACTTGGTGTTGTCCATTTCCAACATTGGTAAGGAGGCTCCTACCTTCAATGAGGCTGCTTTGATTACCGACCAGATCATTTCTCTTGGAAAGGAGTACGATGACATTGAAGTTGTCTACAACAAGTTTGTGTCTTCTGTTACATTCGAGCCCACCTTTGCCCCAGTCTACACTGCTGCTTCATTTGAGGCTTCTCCTAAGTTCGGATCTTACGAGCTTGAGGATGAGGTTATTGGAAACATGTCGGAGTTTTCTTTGGCCAACTACATTCTGTGGGGTCTATCTGAGGGCCATGCCGCCGAGATTTCTGCTCGACGATCTGCCATGGACAATGCTTCCAAGAACGCCAACGATATGATTGGCAAGTACTCCATTTTGTACAACCGAACTCGACAGGCAGTTATCACCAACGAGCTGGTGGATATCATCACTGGTGCTTCTTCTCTTGAGTAATAGATAGGCATAATTGATTTAGTGTCATTTTGATGAATTGTTCTGTTTTGTCTGTTTTTTCTTTTTCTTTTATTTTAACCCATGCTGTCTGTCCTACGTCCATTTTGACGTGATCTCTAATCAATTAAATCAATTCATTCCAATGCGTAGAGCTAGCTCGATTTGAAACCGGGTCTTGGATTTTATTACTTTTTACTTTTTACTTTTTTTATTTTATTTTTATATTAAAGTTAAATCCACAAAGTCAGATTATCTAACTCTGTCTCTGCTTCACTCTACTATCGGATTCCCTATCTTATCATCCCCTACCTGCCGCATGGTTTCCAGCAATCGAGACGAGGACCAGGAACTGCACACAGAGAGCGAGTCTTTAGAAAATCTGGCTGTTGAATCAGAATCCCAAAATGATGATGACAAACAGGCACTACTGGCACAATCTCAAACTCAACCCCCTGTTCCACCACCATCATCAGCACTAGCACCCGGTGTAGCGGCCGATGACGAACTGGAGCTACCCAACGACGACGACGACTTCGACTCGCTGAATTCATTGGACGACGATTCTCGCCCAGGATTGGAGCAAGACTTACATCAAGGAGCCACTGAAGTCCGACAGGCTGAAGTTGCAGGGCAGAAATTTGTTTTATCTGGCACTTCCACCGAGATATATGTGACCCAGTCACCTTCTAAACGCACGCCAAAACTAGTGATTCTCCTTACCAATAGCCTTGGCATTGCAAGCACAAATAACCTTCTTTTAGCTGACTGGTACTCAGAACGACTCAATTGCCCCATAATTGTGCCAGACTTATTTGATAATGATCCCATCAAGGTATCGGGAGCAGCAGTTCCTGAACTTGAAGATGAAGAAGCTCCAGATGCAGGTTCCTCTTCATCCTCCTCGTCAGTACTAAACATGTTCAGAGGGTTAACGTTGAAAAAGTTCAAGGCTATGACAGTGGGAGCAGTTAAAGGGTTTATGGATGAAATGTGGTTAGCCAGACACACAGTCGAACGAACATATCCTCAGTTGGCTAATACAATTGCAGAGATTATCCAAGTATATAAACCAAAGTCGTTGGCAGTTGTGGGTTATTCGTTTGGAGGAAGGTATATTTTACGACTATTGGAAGAACAAAAGAAAGATGAGTGGTCTTCGGATGAAGATCTGATCTCAGTTGGCGCTTGTATTCATCCATCTTTAGTGGAAAAGTCCGATTTCGACTGTGTTTCAAAGCCTTTGATGCTCGTATATGGGGCAAATGACCCTATATTATCTTCTCAGACATTGCAGCATGGAATTTCGTCTCTCCAGGAAAGAAATGTACCTTTTGATCACAAGGTGTATGATGGAGAACTTCCACATGGGTTTGCAGTCCCTGGAGATTATCCACAGCATATCGTTGGTGACAAGCCCACCCAAGTAATGAACCTTGTAGCCAACTGGCTGGAACAACATATGTAGTAGACTGTATGTTTGTAACTTCAATTTTTAATGATTCAATATTGTTTTTGTTTTGTTTTGTTTTATTTTTTTGTTTTGCTTTGTCAAATCAATTGTTGTATAACTTAATAATGTATCCTACTATTGCCTTCCAACCAATATGCCAATGTGTCGTACCAACAAGCTACCAATCAACCACATATTCAAAGGAACGCTGAATATCTGGAAAGCTTGAAGCAATGAATTCAGTCTGACTGGAACGTCAATAACAGGCCGAGGTTGGTCATTTTCAAGTAGAGGCTCCACATCAAATGATCCAGTCTTTTCGAACCGATCTAACAATGCATCTTTCTCATACCAAGTTTTTAATAGCCACTTCTCAAACTCTTCTTCATCTTTATAAGGAATATCCTTCATGGAATACCTTCTCCAGTACATATTAACCACCTTGGGTTGATTTCCTCGTAGGTACATATTACGCAGAGTATAATAGTCTTCTCCGAACTCACCTTTTGGAATTCCTGCATAGTGAATAGTAGCATCATACAGGTACTCAACAGTCTCGTTCAAATTTAGCAAACAATATCGCAATCCACGAGCCCTAGGAAGTAACACATGATCAGGCTGCTTGAGCCCAGTTTTTGTACTGTACTCGACAGATTTCTTGTGTCCTCCTTTACTCAGAGTAGTTCCCTCCGGGAATAGCGTCAGCCAAACTGGAAAGTTGGTCTCTTTATTAATTCTCTGGAGATTTTCAGTCAGAGTCTTTTCATCGCTTGCCCATTTTCGAGACAAAAAGATAAACTTGAATGTCTGCATTCCCCACCCCCAAATAGGAACTTTCCTAAGAGATTCCTTGAGAAGAATCACCAAAGCGCCATGCATTCGTGCTGAAAACGCAATCCACCACAGGTAAACCCAATCAGAATAAAGCTGATGGTTTGACACTAGAACAGCACGTTCTTCTATGTTGGTCTTCAACGTCCCATCCTCATTGACGCCAAAAACTCCATCCATCGTAGTGTCGCCGTGAATTCGTACTCTGCACGGAGACCAGTATTGAGTAAGCACTACCAATAACAGCCCGAATGATTGTTTGGTGAAGTCAATATACGCATGGTATAAAGGCTCAGACACATATAAAATGGGATATCCAACAATTTGAGTGATCCAGATACAAATGGAACTCACAAGGAACACAAGTACCAGCGATACTCCCCGGGCAATCTGAAGAAACACTCCATACTCATCGAGTCTGACCTTGGTATCAATTGCCCCACCTGGAGCACCAGCGGATTTGTCGGCCATCACTTGCCAGACAGTACTAAACCTAATAAAACTACAAATTCAATCAAAGGTTGGTATTTGCCACTTTAAGCCAGAAGGCAAGCGAGTTGCAATTGGAGTAAGAGTTAAGTTAATACGAAATCCAACACAACTTGTAAGGCTACCAAAGGGCAGGGACTGTTAAACTCTGGCCAGGGTATTTGAAGTGCGGCAATATGACTAAAAGTGCTCACAGATCCAGTCACAAATAACCACTATAAAATGTTGTTGACACCGATATCAATTAGAGTCTAGATCCTGGGTTGGATGAAATGTGTTTTGTTGAGATATTACCGTTAGCCGAATCCTGCCATGTGACATCTGGTTTGGGATTTATAGCGGGTTAGGTCACCTGCAGGCACGCTCCAGGCAGATAAAGATCATAAGTTTATGATGATCCTTATGGTATGGGTTGGGTGTGGGGAAAACTTCAATGATGATTATATCATTTGAGATATTTGTTATATGAAGATGTGCCGTAGCGTTTTCGATATATATATTGTGAAAAGCGCTGCCTATTCTTTTTCAAAAAAGATTTCTTCTAGATATCCGTTATATACTGTACCTCTCCTGGGAGTATGGCTCGCTGCAAGCAAGGTTAATCATCGGTTTCATTGATATGGACGCATCATACCAGCGAGCAAATAAACGGGTACGCAGTCCAACTTACAAGTTTGAAACCCCGAAAATTTCCCATTGGATTGTGCTCATCTTATATGATAAGGGAGGGGGGGGGAGGGCGTGCGACCCGGCGGTTTAGACATACAGTTTGTTCGATGTTTTATGAAGTACCCCACTTCATCAATGGATACGCGGCGACGGACGACGCATGTAGTGGCGACACCTGGTGACGTGGAATGCAGTCGGTATGGTATTGGATCGGTGTTATCACTCCATAGATAACCGTAGATAACATCAACCAATTGTAAACAGGCAACTGATTACAAATACATGTCGGAACTTGTATTCTTTTTGATCGGCGTTTCAAGTTTTCATTGATATGTCCTAGGTCGACATATTGAACGCTAACCGCTTTTGTGCGTGATAATGAAAATTACCTTTTCGGGAAGTGGCTGCACCCCCTGATTTGAAAATATGAAACTCAACAACAACCTTTTTTGGACATAACAATGTCAAAAAAGCAGACATACATGACGCCGAATCGTAAACATGCTACTAGTTAGTGCTGGAAAGTGACCCAACGTATCGATGCTAACGACGACGACCACGGACAACTGATGACCCGATCCGTTAATTGAACACTATAAAAGGATGATCATATTCCTCTTAATCACTAACAAATCTTCCAAAATAGTTTATTGAAAAGCATCAAGAATGACTGACTACACTTCTGACTCTGTCCCCGCCTCTGCCAACCTCCCCGAGACCACCTCATCGCCCCCTAAGGCTGCTGAGTTCGAGCAGCCCCTCGATCAGTGGACTCTTCCTCCCGTTGGTAAGTTTTCTCGAGTACTTGTTTCATTTTTCAATCAATCTAATTAATAGGTATCACCTACGACTTGTGCATTATCATGTGAAAAGGTGAGTGCACCCTTCGTTTCGTTAACATTTGACATGTTGACGATACTCTGAACTCCTATTTTTAGTCTTTCTTTTCTTTGGCCGGCCTTATTAATACAATAAAATATAGAAATAATAAAAACCCAAAAACATTTTATGTGAAGAAGCTTGGTTCATAAAACTTCTCTTTTAAATAGACTCTACTTGACTCTCCACAATTTCCCTGTCAAGATAGGTTAAGCTTCTGGTGCAGCAAGTTCCGTCTGCCGACGTCGGTAATGTTAACCGCCGATCGGCAAGCGTTACGGACTCCGACCTATTCTCGGTTATGAGTCTACGGTTACTTTTCCTGAGAGTTATAACATTAGACTATTATTACAACTTGTTAACTTATAGAAGATACAAAATTTTGACAAGTTAATGTTCGCATTCCAGACATAATGTCGTCTTCGCTACAAGAAGATATAAAAGAGCACCCAGAGGGTGGTTCTGAACCAGAGCAAAAGCCAAAACTTGACCGATCTCAAACTCAAGTTTCTGGCTCAGATGAAGACCATGAAGAACCTGTGCCTCTTCAAGCCTCTGAAAGTACCGATGGTTCGACAGCATCATCACCTTCAGCTTCTGGTGGTACAAATGCATTTAAGATGCATGAAAGTTTAGTGGAAAGGCCTCCTTCAAAGCCAGTAGCTGTTGAAGACCGACGAGGAATTTTCAGCAGGTTCACGTTGGTTGCCGAGCAAGAAACTGCCCTAGGTCATTCAAGTGGTGTCAAAGCTTTTATTGTTTTTGTTGTTTCAATTGCAGCTGTTATCGCACCAATGGGGGCCTCAATATTGTTACCAGCACTAAATAACGTGGCTGAAGATTTGCATGTGAGCATCAGTATAGTCAATGTTTCATTCGGACTTTATGTGCTTAGTTTAGGTATTTTCCCACTATGGTGGTCTTCGTGTTCGGAATTATATGGGCGAAGGTCCGTATACGTGGTGTCTTTTTTTATTTATACAGTGTTTTCACTGGGTTGTGCGCTGTGCCAGAGCATTGGTGCTTTAATGATTTGTAGAATTTTGGCTGGTGGAGGTGCTGCATCTGTGCAAGCTGTGGGCGCAGGAACAATCGCTGATGTGTTTGTTCCTACTCAAAGAGGGCGAGCTATGGGATACTTTTACCTAGGTCCTCTTTGTGGTCCACTTCTAGCACCTATTCTCGGTGGGGTCATAACCACAAAATGGGGATGGAGAGGAACTCAATACTTCAGCGTGATCCTTGGTGGTGTAATGACTGTATTGATTGTTTTTGGCCTTCCAGAAACTCTCAAAAGGCCTGAACCTGCGAATATCGAAGAATTGTCTGTGATGCCGTTGGCACAAGATGGTGATCATGCTCTGGATACGATTGTTCCAACTCTTTCGAGAACTTCTATTTCGTCACGAAATTCTAGACCCGTCATTAATGATGATGTGGAGAGTGGGACACATCATCTCGCAAATTTCCATCATTTGACAAATGGGCTACACAAGTTTCATTTGACGAAACCATTGCATATTCATGGGAACCCGAAGGATAAAAACTCTGGGTCGATTCAGAAACAAATGACATTTTCCCAAAAGGCCTGGCAGGTGTTTGTACGACCATTCTATTCATTCAAGTTTCTCAAGTACCCACCTGTCCCATTGTCGATGGTGTATAGCAGCTATTGCTTCTTTGCTCTATACTTTTTGAATATTGGAATTGAGTCTCTGTATTCAAATCATCCTTATAGCTACAAGTCGATTATTTTGGGATTGTTCTATATTCCCAATTCTGTTGGATATGTCATATCTAGTATCAGTAATGGGTATTGGAGTGACTATGTCATCAATAGATGTGTCAAGCGACACGGGGTAATTATCCCCGAAGCGCGAATAAATGAGAGTGTTTTCATAGCAGCATTGCTCTTCCCGGCATCTTTACTGATATTTGGGTGGTGTGCAGATCGTCATATGTTCTGGTTATTACCTCTGATCGGAACATTTATTTTTGGGCTTGCGTCTATGCTGATTTTTGGAAATGTCATGACTTATTTAATTGATGTGCTCCCCGGTAGAGGATCTTCTGGTGTTGCTATTAATAATTTATTCCGAATGATTCTCGCCGCGGTGGCTACGTTTGTTGCGGATCCTCTTCAGAATGCTCTGGGATATGGCTGGTTGTATACAATGTTGGCAATTGGATCTATGCTTGCTTTCACTAGTATCATTGCCATTAAGAAATGGGGCCCACATTGGCGTGAGAATTACGACGTTACCATGCTATACTAATGTTCTGATTCTATATTTAACTTAATAAAGTGATGTTGCAATTGTGTGTACATATTTGAATCTGCGTCCATCCATCAATACGTTCAGGTCTACCTTCAAGTCTGTCTTCAAGTCTAATCAATCAAAGCCTAACCGTATACCACTGTACATATTCATATCTTGCAAATTGAAATACGTTCAGATTTTACCAATTTGTGACGATCTCGTATTGCTATCTGTTGAGGTTATCACGCATACAGATGCTCATCTTGGGTGTTATCCACTTATGGTGTCTTAGCATGCCCTTATCAGACTTGGAGATAGCCCCATACATATGACACGAGGCCCAACCTTGACCTTCTTCTCCACATTACAAATGGTCGTTGACTAAAACACTACAGATCCACTTTCTAAAAAAACTATTGAATTGTATCTGTGTCGATGGAGTCCCACATAACCACAATGAGATTCGCTGCATATGTAGCTGTGAGCTGTGTATTGGCTTGCGGAGTGGTCGGTGCGTCATTTGTTGAGAGGCCTAATTTCTATTCCGCGTGTGTAGCGATAGCCAACAACAGTGCCAGCTTGTTCACCTTGTTAAATTTGGCATTGATAGTTATACTATTGCTAGGAAAACTACTGCAAACGATTTTATTCGGTGATCTTAGAGCAATTGAGCTAGAACATCTCTATGAACGAACATGGTATACAGTCATAGAGAGTCTGCTGGCGATGGCAGTGCTGCATGATGATTTCACATTTCAGTTTGCTACTCTGTTTGCTACGCTAATGTTTTTGCGAGTGTTCCACTGGATTACAGCTGATAGAGTAGACCTGATATTCCAGACTCCCAATGGACCTACTGCGTTTCATCACGGTCGGATGGTGTTTACGTTTTCGGTGTTGGCGGCTGCTGATATAGTAATGGCATTATATTGTGGACAGGAAATGCTATCAAAAGGACCAGGAATAATGATAATGTTCACATTTGAATTTGTGTTACTCATAAATTCATTGGTCAAGTATATTGGAAAGTATATTTTGAATCTTGTGGAATCGCAGTTTCTATTGGCCCATGAAGATGAGGATTCTTGGGAATCTAAAGGAACATTTATATTTGTATTGGAGCTTTCCACTGGCATAATTAGGCTTGTGTGTTATGTGATTTTGTTTATTTTTATGTTGGATCCATATGGAACTCCGTTGCATGTCATGAGAGGTATCTTTACTACGGGTAGTGGTATTGTCAAGAAAGTTCAGGACTTTTATAGGTCGCACCGTGCGAGGTCCCAAATGGACGAAAGAATTGCGAATGCCGTCAGTGCCGATTTAGAACGAGATTCAGTATGTATTATTTGTCGGGAGGACATGGTGTGCGAACCTGGTCAGTCCTATAGACAAATTCCAAAGAAACTACCATGCGGCCATGTGATTCATCATGGATGCTTGAAGTCATGGCTAGAGAGGTCTCAGATGTGCCCTACGTGTAGGAGATCTGTTATGTCGGAGGATAATAACCCCACTGTTCAGCCAGGACGACCAATTCCACAACCCGTAGAAAGACCTAATATGGCAGCAGCAGTTGCAGCAGCGGCAGTAGCGGGGATACCAGCACCCATGCATGGACCACCAATAGACCATGGTCAGGCTCACAATCAGGAACCCCGAGATTATCATCAACGCCCAGTTCCGCTTCCCCATCACCTTCGACAACATTTGCATGAAGCTAGACAAACTGCCGGGCCAACACCAACAACGCCAACTCCACCACATGCAGTCAGCAGTGGTGGAACTGTCATGGTATCTGGAGGCCCAGTGATACCAGAAGGTTGGAGAGTGCTACGTGCCAGTGACGTTAATGGAGTTCGTCACATACATATTAATGATACTACTTCTGCGATCGCAGAGAATACTTCGGATGCAACAGCCCGAGAGCTGGAGCGATTAGAAAGTGAAAACGATGGCTTACGAGCTCAATTGGATGAACTTAGTCGAATTGTCCATGATTTGAGATCACGGTCAACATGATGTAAATATATTTATGGGAAATTGATTTTTCTTAGCTTGAACACCTTAGCACCGTAGTCTGCCCATGCTTTTGCCTTTACTTCGTAATAAGCCTAGCCCCACCTACATGTCATACTTGGTCACCAGATCATTATGAAGGCAGAAGACACTTGGCCAGCTGAATTCATAATTCCAGCTACTATTATAACAATTGCCTGTAGCTGGATTTTCCCAATTAATATCAACCTTAAAATTGTTGCGCTTTTGACATTCTCATGGACTATTCATAGCCGTCTGTACCCTTCGATTCTCGACGACGATAGCACTAGTAGAAGGTCGGCAAATGACAATTCTCCTCGTGATAAAGCCATAACCATTTCGAAGTCTGCTAACTACCCTTCTAGAACTTTATGGTCTTTTCTGAGTGTCAGCAGCAGTACAACACTGGTTTGGCTTACTTATAACAATATCATGCGACTTGTACAGTCCCAAGATCCTCAGAAATATGCCCAAGTTCCAATATCAGCTACTGCTTTGATAATCGGCATTGCATTTGGACTGTCTGATTTGTTCGGAGCATTTACAAAACTGAAACAAAGTGATCAAACAAAAGTGATCAAACAAAAGTGATCAAACAAAAGTGATCAAACAAAAGTGATCAAACAAAAGTGATCAAACAAAAGTGATCAAACAAAAGTGATAAAACAAAACTAATAGGGCCAACAGAGTCTATTAACTTTGTTTATATTATTATTAACTGTAATAAACTAAAGCCAACTGATGGTGGCTTGATCGAACCTCTTCTATCAACTTCCATTAGTTCCCCATGTCTCCATCAGTTTCATGCATTCGTGTCTTCGTCGCCATCATCATTATCATTATCATCATCTTCATCACCGTCTTCGCTATCGTCATTTAGATACGCGAGAATCTCTGAATCTAGGATATCCTGCGGCAAAGTACCACCTAATTGTAAACATTTGTCAAAATCCTTCCGAGCCTTCGCCGCTATCGTGCCAATCTGAGGACTGTCCTTTGGCAGTCTTGCAAGAATTTGGAGGTTGGCTATTCCACACAATGCCCAAATCACAGCATCATTGTTGTATGGGCGTTGAACTCTTAATTCTTCGAGTCTCTGGACAACATTATCGGGATCCGAATGGCGAAGTTTGCTGTACATCTCGTACTTCACGAGATCATGAGATCGAATCTGTTCTTTAGTCCATCTTCTAATGGGCACAGCACTATAATGAGGAAAGGTGAATGCCATCCACTGAAGGAATTCTTCATCATCAAAATGTGCCCCACTGCTGAAATATTCTTTTGGAATGGTATGCACATCGTTGTTTGTTGGAATTGACGAATTATTACTGCCCTTACTATTTTCTTCAAGGATGTTTTGATCAGACATTTCACGTCTCCAAATCATTAGCTCGAGACAGATTGGCCAGACAGATCGCAAATCACAATATTTCATGCGAAGGGCTGCGCATAATATCCTGGAAGCCAACGGGAAATTCCCCCTCAATATAGAGGTATACAATATACCCATAACAGCCTGCCCATAGACTGCTTTTCTCTTACGATGGTCGAACCTACGCCTATAAAGAGTAGTAACACCACGAGATACTGGAATATACGATGCGCCTTCCGAGATATCATTTCGACTAAGGATGCTTTTGGTCTTCTCACTAAGACGTCCACTTTTCATCAACTTCCTCATGCTTGACCCGTCAAAAACAGGTTGTGGAGTGTCAGATAGCTTGGGCAATAATTCCAGCCCATGGCGCTGTTGGTATATTGAAGTTTTGACAAACTTGTTCATCTTCTCAGTGACAACACCCATTTCGTAATCCTCGGGTCCCCAAACTTGTCCTTTCGCGGCCCATGCATCTTTCCCATGATCATTGTCATTCTCATGTTGACGGTCACTCACCTCCTCATTAATATCAGTTTCATCGTCATTATAATACACGCTGTCGGTTTCTCTTTTAATTCCTCGGTCATCATCGAAATCATCGTCTTCATCGTCGTCTTGACCCCGTAGATCCCCTTGCTCCTTCTCGGGCTTCAAAACTCTTGACGCGGTGCTCCGCAATATATTGGCTTCATTATCATAGAACTCTCCTGTATATAGTCCATAGTATCTTGCGACCGCTTTAGACTTTTCAGCAGCAGACTTTTTATAGGAGATCTCCTCCTCATCATCTACAAGTCTAGTGAATCGTCTCGGCTCGTCATTCTTCAGAAGAGAACGAATTTCTTCAATCTCAGCAAGTGCATACCTTGACCGAAGCTTATGTAACTCAAAAGTTCCAAATAAATCCTCGTCACGAATAATTGATTCATACATCACGACATAGTTGTTGTATGATAACCAGAACTTATTGAGGTTAGGAGGCTTTATTTCGTACTTAGGTTAGGGTCTATGTTGACTGTTATCATTTAGCCGCAGATCCATTTGGGATGAGATGAGTTAGATCGGTTACGAACCACACTTTCCGAAGGAAACAGCCAATATCTGGCATGATATAGATTATTCATTATGAAGACCCAATGCTGACATATGAGCTTGACTTATATTTGGGTTATGGCCAAACCATATGATCTCTTTCTATGTTAAACTTGCTGAGTGCTCCCGCAGATATTAACATTACTTTTTTTCTTCCCATTATTACGTCAACTTTGGTGCCGTACATATTATTATTCGTAACTTCACAACATGTCTGATCCAGCTGCTCCTGAAGCTGAGATGATCCAAGCAAAGAGTCTGATAGCTGACCATATGTTCCTCTGTGTGTCAAAGACGTGGTGTTCAGATTGCCACTACGCTAAAAAGGTATTTGGTGACCTCAAGGCCGAGCCATACTATGTTGAGTTGGACAAGCTGGAGAATGGGAAAGAATTACAAGCAGCATTTTTAGAAATCACTGGGCAAAATACCGTTCCAAATGTATTCATTAATGGAGAGCATATTGGAACCGAGGATGACATTGCACGCCTTGAGAAGAGTGGTGAACTGAAAGAGAAGCTTGAATCCAATGATCTAATAAATTTAGACGCTTGATTACGATGATGTAATTAATGAATTATTTTACAAATTTCCACGAGCTGCTTGCTCTCGCTCAATAGCCTCGAACAATGACTTGAAATTGCCAGCACCAAATCCCTCGAAATTATGCCTCTGGATGATTTCAATAAAAACGGTAGGTCTGTCCATTAAGGGCTTGGTAAAGAGTTGAAGCAGATATCCACCCTCATCGAAATCAATTAAAATATTGAGTTCTTCAATTTGCTTCATGTCTTCTTTAATTTGGACTGAAGATTTGCTCAACCTTTGACGAATATTGTCATAGTATGTGGGTGGTACGGAAATAAATTCGACTCCTCGGGCTCTCATGCATCGAACTGTATGAAGAATATCAGTAGTCCTGAGAGCAATATGCTGGACACCAGCTCCATCATAAAAGTCAACAAACTCCTCAATCTGAGATTTTTTCTTTCCTATGGCAGGCTCGTTGATGGGCATCTTAATTTTTTCATCTGGAGATGCCATTACAATTGATTTCAGTGCAGAAAACTCAGTGTGAATATCCTTGTCATCCACAGACCAAAAACGATGGAATCCTAGAGTGTTTTCGTAATACTCACATGCCGACTCCATCTCATCCCAACCTTGGTTTCCCACACAATGATCAATAGCCTCCAATTCAATGTTGTCATTTATAAGTTGATTCAAAGGATCGTTGGCTTGGGACACTGCTTTGAAACCAGGCATGAAAACGCCTTTATAGTTTCCTCTTTGAATGAGAGTATGGGTGGTCTCGCCATAGGTATTAATTTTGGCAATCACAACCGAGCCATACCCGTCAGCTATTTTAACAGGGTTCATGATAGGCTTCGCACCACCAGCAACAGCAGCTTTAAAAATAGCTGATACATCATCGACGGCAAAAGCGACATCCTTGACAGCATCACCATGGCGGGAAACATGGTTGTGAATTTCTTCAACGAGCTCTCTTTCTTCTGGACTTTGTGCCCGCGCCCGAAGTGCAGACATAAATGCAAACCTCACATTACATCCATTTTCAATTACATGACAAGAAACAGACCTTGATCCAGTTTCAAGTCCTTTATAGGCCACTGGTCGAAAACCCATACGAGCAATATAATATGAAGCAGCCTGTTTTGCATTACTGACATACCAGGTTACATGATCATACCCCTGATACTTCGCGACATCGTTTTGCGTCTCCGAAATAGATAGTGTAGTAGGAGCCATCTTACTGAGATTTTTGATACTAGTTCTAAATTAACATTTTGAGAGTCCAATCTACAGTCTTTATATTTTTATCTCATCTAATAGCTCTTTCCTATTGTGGCTAAGTATTTAGGACCGTCCATTGCCGTTCGATCACCTGCCAAACATATTCTCCTGCATATTCCATCTGTTTTGGGCAATCCGTCCATTGCCGTAGCTCATCATGCACAGTTATCATAAACGAGCAGCACAGGTCACAACGAACTAAACAACGAGATATTACTAAATCAACAAATATAAACACCGTATCAGCTAGCTACGAACCGGCGCGAGTGCAAAAGTGAAAGAATGTATATGGATTAATCTTTGTATCAAATAATAATTATTTAATATTGGGATGCCTCCCGAGCCAATGCTTGCTGAACCATATTTCCACAAAGCTTTGCATACGGATTAACTTTCGCAGCTAACCCTCGTGCTAATTCACTCCCATATTCCCCTCCATAATATAGTGCTTCACTAGCCCTCTCTTCCATCTCCCATTCGTTCCCGTCTTTAGCCATTGCCAGATACACGGCTCCAAGTTGGGAGAATGCATTTTGGAGAATGGTGCCTTGCATCTTGGATACCACAAGCTGCCCCTGATCATTGGCTTCAGGTTGTGCAAGTGATATTGCTTTTTTGAGATCTGCAACTATTGATCCAGTTGAACAGTCAAAGTCCAGTCCTGGATGATCTATTCCCGATAAAATCCTTCGAACCTGAGCCCGGTTGTTATAAGCAGAAGCATAAAGTGGCTCATTTGTAATTATCTCGTTTAAAATATTAAAAGCTCGGCTATAATCTTGCTCTGTCTCGATTAGAAGTACTGCCCTTTTCTCTTGCTCGATTAAAGCATCTATATTGGAAACATGGGAATCTGGCGGCAATGAGACGTTTACAATAACTCGTTTTAGCTTTGAACTGCTTTGATCTATACTTCCCTCGCCAGAACCAAGGATATTCGAAAGGACATGCTGGTCATTTAAACTCAGCGAAGTCGCCTGTGCCATATTCTTTCTAAAAGCTGAGTGTTTTTCTCGTCTACAACTTTGAATTTCAAAATGACTTGTGGATGGTATTTTATTTCTTGAAGGGCATGATAAACTATAGGGTAGCGACAAGAATTTATTTTTCTGCCGGGTATCGACGGGCACATGCACTATGCATGCACCCCGCGTCAGCGTGCATAACTGCTCCGACCTACGTTCTGGCCAACTTCCAACCGCCGGCCCCTGGTTCTATAAGGACCTTGGCGACGACTATAAGAAAAGTTAACTCGCAAGCAGTGACCTCCGATTTCTTTACCATCCAGTTCATCTATAGCGCGACACGCTGCATCGTAAGAAGCGAAAGTGACAAATCCAAACAGCTTGTCAGGTATAATTCTGCCACCCATTTCCGGTCCTCCACCACCTCCACCAGAGTATTGACAAAGTCTGACTGACACAATGTGCCCGTAGGGAAGAAATAGATTTCTTAACGTTTCGTCATCGCCAAAGGTAGAAGCATCTAGATATCCGACGTGTAGTCGATGGTGGGCATGATGATGCAGTGATGGCGAAGTCTCTACAGTTGCTCCAGACGAAGGCATCGCAGTTTGCTCGGAGGATTCAACTTCATTACCTTGATGATCATTATTCTCGTCAGAATGTTGTGGATGACTTGAAATCCTGCTGATACTGTCAGACAGCTGAGAGGGTGCAAAATCATCATTAGCTGGGTGTTCGCTGCCGACAACTGGATACGTAAAATATGATGGTGATACGCTATATGGTTGCATATAAGGTGCAAAACTTGCCGAAGTACTAGGGAACATGCTGGGCACTATAATGAACGGCCGAGGAGGGTATCCCATCCATTGGGCAGGCTGACTGGGGGCAGCCATTTGAATCTGATCCATCGATACTACCTGCAACACAGAGTTCGAAGTGGGTTCAGAACTGTGATCGTACGGAGACGGCGACTGTTTTCCAAAGTAATTAGATTCCCCCTTCGAGTAGCTTAAAACATCATCTATACCTTGAAGTTCACTGGGAAATATCAGAAGCAATATATTTGCAACATAAAAGGACCGCAGGTTATATGAAAGCGTTTGAGCTACTTCGGGATGTATCATTTGAACAAGACCCTGGCGCTTACCATATTCATCTCGGTCGTCGTAGATGAAAGTGCCATCAACATCGCCATAAGCTCTGAAGATTCCATACAGAGTCTGGGGATTCCATGATTCAGGAATCCCTGCTACTCGAAGTACAGTACCCTTAATCGACACAGCCGATATTCTCTTCCTGAGCAACTGGGTTACAGTTGTCAAAGGTTCAATAGTTGAATCTGCGGTATCTGCTAATTGTACACGAGCTTCTGCATCCGTTTGCAAAGTAGACATTGGCGTAGTATCGTTGGTTTCAGCAGTACTTGCATGATCATTTTCTTGGAGTTCGTCTGACGATATATTTGTTGCGCCAAATTTACCGGCTCCAGCAAGTTCCGGCATGTCATTTGGATCTTGCATATTTCTATGATGATCTTGCATATCTACCGCAGGACGTCTAGGTTTGACAGTTCTGATAAGGGAAAGGGTTAGCCTTGAGAAAAACACATCTATGCCAGATTAAGAAAAATAAACTAAATATTACAATACTTACAGGACACATTCACCCAGCCTAATTGGTTGAAGTTGATTCAATGCTGAATCCACCGCACCTGTATCGGCAAATCGTACAAAAGCATAATACGATTGGTATCCTTGTTGACTTTTGCGGACTAGCACATGAGAAACGTCCCCTTTAGTTAGACTTATACAAGAAATTAGGGGGTTGAGAAAAACAAAACGCCAAAAAAAGAACAGCAAAAACAACACATTTCAGTCATACCAAATTCGCTGAATAATCGACGAAGAGTACGATTATCGACTCCATGATTGGGCAAGTTTCCAACATATATCGTATGGCTATTATCGAATATCCCCTTTTCGTGGGGACGGTGTCGCCAGCCTGATGCGTTCTTGGATGATAGCCAATCAGCCTGAGATGCCATAATTGTAGGAGACATAGTAAACTGGTGTGCGGTATTCGGGGAGGACAACTGCCGTGCATCTTGTTTCGAACTTATGGGCTGCTTTCTTGTGTAACCCTCCAGTCCATCTGCGGTGGGTGCGCTGTTGGATGTCTTGACATATAAGTAAACGGTCTTTGTGTTTTAATTTAAATGTCTGATACCTGCTAAACGGAGCATAGACAATCTTGACTGGTGTACCCTTATAAACAGCTCTACTACTTCTAGGCCTTTTTTCTTTTGCTGTTTGAACTCGTATTGCATTGTCTAGCTGCTTAGGTTGTTTACATGTGAGTCAAATAATAATTTGACTAGCGTTCTAGGTGCCAGGCTAGTAAATAGTTGTCACAGATTATGGACCAATCTGAGAACTATAAAAGTTGGAAATGTCGGAGCAACCATTGTACAGCATTCTCACTTCATTGTTATAATGAGTGCGGGCTTGTTTTTCTAATGTAAGGCAGCCAAGTGCCAGAAAACACGAGACTTGAAACGAATTCAAACAGATCCGCACAGTCGATCGGCAGCTTTTTTTTCAGCTCCCTAATTCGGGCTGGGATCTTCTCCATATGGCTGCCAGCATAAGGCAAATCCGTCAATTGCCGCTTTGGCACGCCTGTGTGCTGCAGCATTTAGTCCTGGGACTAATGTTGCTGCATAGTCTTCCATTCAAAGAGCTACAGGAATAAGCAGGCACATACCCACAAAAAAGTTACGAGCCAATTACAGGATAAAAGAATACATAGATAGCCGCTTTGCTGTGACTGATAAGCTTGTCGTTTTGGGGTTATTTTATTTTTTTAAATTTTTCTAATTCTTTTTTGGATTTCCCAATTTGTCTAAGAGCGCCGGTGCCACGCTCAAGAATATATATTTATATATAAAGAGCCAACATTTGTGTGTGCGTGCATGACAAGTTGTCAAATCTGATTCTTCCAGGATAGTTATTGACGTTTGCGACATTAGAGGACGGGGGAATATAGCGCCCATGAACACTCAAGTGCAACTATTTGAAACTCGGCTGACGCTCATTTCAATTCCGTTGCTGGAGTATCCTAACTTTTGTCAAGGAATCATTCGTTTGGTACTAGGGACTTGGAAGAAAGATCTTAGGCAGTCTCGACATGGCAGTGTGAGCGATAATACGAATAGGCGGCCATCGGGAACTGATGAGTTCAGCAATTCTACTAAACGCCTAAGCCATATTCATTTAGAGGACAATTCGAACGTTTCTTCACCATTGTCATTATCTGGTTCATGGGAAGAAGATATTGAAGAACTATGCGAAAGACTAGAGAATTTCATCAATGTTTCATTCACTCCCATGGAGTGCTCAGTGATATGTCCTACTGAGCTGATCAAACTATTATTCGGGCCTAGCCTGGATGCACTAAAAAGTGGTTCTGGAGTTAAAGTGTTAGACGATGAGTATGTTGCCATCAAGGTTGATAGTGATGGTGAAGAGACTGAGTCAAGTGTCTTGAATGTTACTTTACCTTTATCTTTGGCATGCATACCTATCTTTTTCATTGCTACTTACTTTTCGGACTTTGTTCTCGTTCCTTATAAAGAACGAGAAAGGGTGATCAAAACCCTCGAATCGAAGCAGTTTGTATTTTCAGATATCGCTGGCTCATACATATCGCTTGGGGACTCGAAAGATCCACTGTCTCCACCCCTAAAACCCCATTCAAAAGATGATCAAGAGGGCCTTGCTTCTATTAAACGAAAGACGATCGAATCATTTGGTCAACACAAAGTGCAGCCTGTTTCAGAACTGAAACATAAACTGCTACTAACCGGAGTGCGTGAGAGTAGCAGGACTCATCATAATGATGTGATGTTATCAATTGTGAGAATTCTTGTTTCCCCGCCGAAGTTGTATGCTTTGACACTTTCCCAGCAGACTGAGACTTCCTTTTTGATTGATGAAGAAACTGCTGGTCTTTTCCCGGAGGATTGCTTGCTGGGATCTAAAACAGATATAGTCCACGCGATTATATTTGACTTTCACAAGTTGCCTGAGGATTCCACTGGTCTGGTTGCCAGTGTAGCCAGTATTGTCAGTGACCATGCTGGTGCTCAAGAAGCTTCGGTATCTATGAGGTACTTGTCTACCGCATTAACTGGTCTTGTTCTTGTTGGAGAGGACGATACAGAAAAGGTGCTGGAGGCTTTTTAATGACGTTATGATGTAAATATATTTGAACTCTACTGATAATTTGGAATTATTTTAAAATACAATACAAAGCCCAGGAGTCATTATTATAGGCGTGACATTTAGTTCTGCTTTCTTCTATTAGCAATCAGAGATCGAGATGTTTGACGGCCAGTTTCAATCCTTTGGTTCCATTCGGCCTCGGAACTTTTGGAAGCAACCCCTTTAGTAAGCTCGTATATAAGGCCGATAAAGTCTTCCCTACGAAGGATATTCTCTCTAGTCCATGACTCCCTCTTCTGGATCTCTTCCTGTGAACTGATACCGTCTCCAATGGACTTGTAGTAGTCAAGGCGATTGTGCGTGAGAGCCAAAAGGTTGAACCTCATCTCACCTTCAGGTTGACGGGCAATTCTTCGTTGCAGGACCTCGGGTAGCTTTTGAGCAAACTCATTGGCCTCACAGGGGCCATGGCTAATAGGTAATGGATGCAATCCGTCTAATTCGTACAGTACGCCATTGACGGGGGTATATGCTATAAAGTGATACAAACCATCATCATTTTCATCATGCTCTCTGGTTTGATCCTCATCAACAAACAGTGCTGGTCGTGAAAACGAATTGTGCACAGTTCTTATCACATCTGAATTTGAAATTGCTTCTCCTTTGAGCTCGGGATCAAATGCATCCACAAACTCTTTGAATTGTGTCAGCTCTGTTCCTAGATCTGTTGATTTCTGATTCATCAACAGAGACAGAACTGCTTGAGTAGCACAAGCATTTTGGATTATCTGACGCGCGAAAAACACTTGTCCGTCGCCATCACTATATGCACCATCTAGAGGGCCTTCTCCAGCAGATTGGAACTCGCTAGCCCTGTACTTGAACAGAAACACTACCCCATACAGAGGGGCAAACATATCTAAAGTCTCCGAATCAATCGATAATAATTCATTGAATTCCACTCCTTTAACTCCAAGCTTTTCAATAAGCTCGGTGAAAACACCTGCATCACTCTCAATGGTATTCCACCCTGACATGGCGATGCTTAGTGATAATTGTTTGTCCAAGATGTGCTGAGGCTAACAATGGCGAACCTGCATGCCAATAGGGGATAGACTGTGGAATATCAAAATCAAAGTTGATACAGAGAATTCAGTAATTCAATTATTTTAACAATTTGTTTTCTTCATAAATGAATCTCATCTGTTATGTACTATTATAAATGAAAAATTTCCTATTCATAATCACCAAATGAGAAAAATCCTCCTCGTCCAGAGTGACGTGAGAAATAATCGAAATCGATGCTTACAGCAGCACCCAACATGACGGCACGCTGATCGAGTGTCAATGGACCACTGACATTCGGATAAATATCTTCCAGGCCTGCAAATGCTGAGGGATCCATACGAAGCATATACACACCGGTATCGGTGAACAGTTCTCGAGCAATTCCAACCCAATTTCGATCTACAGACCCAACTACATTGCCATTGGCATCATGCACAGGGAACTCAAAGGATAAGAACGGAGCATCCACTTTACCATACTGTTCAAAGATTTCGTTTCTAGTGTTAATTAATGTCTTGTAGCACTTGCAGAAACTCAAATGTATACTTACTCAGATTGCAGGAACAGATTGTAACGACGCCTCCACAAATGCCACTGTTGTTTTGTTTCTCCAATGACAATCTCATTTTCTCCATTGACAGTGGGAAGAATAGCTTTGATATGAGAGTTAATAAATGAAAACGGCCTTCTAATGGACATGATATGCGTTCCTTGTCTATCCAATACTCTCAGGCTGAATGGCCGATGCAATCGGTAAACTTGACGCATTACAGCCTTGACAATGCCAAAATCGTCTTCTTCAATATAGCCCAGATGGCCTCCATTTGTATCTAAAATGGCATATCGATTAGCTTGCTCGAATCCTAAAAATACATTCATCATTTCCAGCTTTCTCTCGATAACCAATGTTGGATATGATAGTAGTTCAGTCACTGCATCAGACTGTTGGAGAACGCCTCCGGGATTTGGCACTTGAATTGGCCATGAATTAGTATATGGATTTGGTTGTTGTTGGTACTGTTGATGCTGTTGTTGAAACTGGTTATGCTGGTATGGCCCTTGGCTCTGGTATCCATATTGATTCTGACTGTGACTCTGATTCAGATTTGTATACTGATCCTGTTTCCTATTCTGTACCATTTCATCGTCAGAGAGCCTCGGGTTTCGTATGACCCGCTTAGGCCGAGGAGGTTCAGGTATTCGAGATCGGACAGGAGAATAAAATCTCACATGGGATCTCGAACCAGAAGCAGCAATTCTTCTAGTTGGGATCATCTGTACTGGTAGCTCGTGGTCAAGATGGATAGTTCTGGCCGCACATCAGACTAACTAGTTGCAAAGGTGCGAGCGTAACTACCAAAAGACATAAAAGGAAAAAGTCCAACAATAAGAATATCAGAGAAATAATTCTGTTTTCTTTTCTTTTTTCTTTCGCTTAATAGCAGTTAGTTATCCGGATCATGTAACGACAGCGATGCTCTACCTGCCAAATGTTAACCCCACATTCACCAACTTCGACTCTTCAAACAACCTGTGCTCACGTGATCTGTCAAGTTGAAAAAATCTTAGATCAGTCTCCTCTCCTAAACATATCCTACAACATGTACCGAATAAGAACTCCACTTAAGAGGAGCCTTGGAGGACGTCCATTAGGCTGTCTGCTGCAATCAAATAGTATTGCACGGTTACATACTGTTCCCTCCCTCGCTGGCCAAGAACTGTATGAGCAGAAGGGAATTCCAGGGCTATATTCTGGAGATGGATTCAAAACTGCATGGACCGAATACCAAGGTCATTTAATCAACAAACTTAACGAGGTCACGGCAGAGACAGATAATGAAGCTAGAATCCCATTTCATATTCTTCTCAATACGGCATCAAAATCGGATCAAGCTCATGTGTTCAACTATGCCAGTCAAGCCCACAATAACCACATGTTTTTTCAATCGCTGACAAGTCCGGATTCCAACACATCCAAGCCCAGCTCTGTTTTAATAAGAAGAATCGAGTCATCATTTGGAAGCATGGATGAGCTTAGAAGTCAGTTCTTGTTGGCAGCAGATATGTTGCTAGGGAATGGATGGGTATTTCTGATCGAGGGACCTGACAAGTCCTTGGGCATTATGTCTTGTTACAATGCTGGAACCCCCTATCATATTTCACGGGCCCAGTTGTTTGATCTGAATGGTGTGGTTGGAGAAGATATTGCCAAAAGTGTTGACGCCATTGGCCAGGCAGTGCGAGAAAAGGAAAAGAACTTCAATATTGCATTACTGGCTGTGAATGTTTGGGAGCATGCCTATGTCCCCGACTACACAGTATCTGGTAAGAGCAATTATCTCGAGAAGTGGTGGGATTCCATTGACTGGAATGTAGTCAACTCTCGACTATATGTGCGGGACTGATTTGTAAATAATAAATAATAACATGAAACCAACCCAAGAAAACTCAAGGAAAAATAAACTACAAGTCTAAATCTGTTTGTGAAGCCTCCGAGACGTCCTTACCGCATTCTAGAACCAGATTCAAAAGGCGGGTATCTTCGCTCCAATCTAATCCACTGGCTGCTATTAGAGCCACTATCAATTCATTGAGCAAAGACGTCTTGAGTCGACAAAGCTTATATGCCTTGACATGATCTCTGTATTGCATCAATTGCTCGTGATTCAACCGTTTTCTTTGCTCTTCTTTCAGATCACGTACTTTTATATGAATATGCTTGACAATCATTTGATTCTGAGATTGTTGTGCTCTGTTTTTGGATCGAAATTCTGTCAGCTTCTTATCCATCGCACTAGTCAATTTGGTCAACCGCAACATCTCTTGAGACAATACGTCTCTCTGCTCTACAAGAGGAACAATGATACTTGGATTAGTTCATTCCTAACAAGGTTCTGGTGCCAATATGGCCAAAATATAACATAACATACCTATCATTGGAGTCTGGTCCATCATAGATACCTTTCAATATTGAAACCGAGCTGACCATGCTGTGTTAGTGACCATCCAGATTTTCGATTTTTTTTTTGATCCTATTTTCTCCAACATACGAATCTATGAATTGATCTTTTAATTTCACCCGATGGATTCTATCATTTTTGCGATCCAAATTGTGCTCATCTATTGTCAAGTCGCGAAGGTTCTCAAACAGTTCAAGGTATTCCTGTTCTTGGTTCGATAAAATGCTGTCAGAGGACAGTATCTTAGCCACTCCACATTTATGGTTGGCAGTCTCCAATGCTAATGAAAGAGACAGAGATTTCAAAGTTTCAAGCGACATAATGACATCATAAATGGTTATACCTATATATATATATATAACTTTATAAAATAGGCCAGGTGAGCCTGAGTTGTTATATGCAATATATCACTTATCGCGTCGATCATGTGACCAGATCTCTAAACTCACAGACTGAAGTCCATGATTCAATTACTGATAACATAGCATTATAGATGTCTGAACCATTCAAATTCCCACCAATATTTGAGTTTCCGCCATTCTTTACGAAGCAGGTTAATGAAGAAACGTGGAAGGCCCAATTAGGTTCTTGGGATTCGTTAATACTAGATTACTGTAAGCATTTCCGCATCTTTCAACTGAGCGTCGGTGGAAAGGAATCTCAGCCAACCCAAGCATTAAATGATTCAAGCACGGGCAATACAAGCTCTGATAGACCAGAATTATTTGAAAATATTCGCATCAATAGGCGGCTAAAGCCAGAAGTTATCAAAGAAGTGTTTCAATATTTGGTATCCAAGGGTCATGGTGAATGGGAGAACTCTAGCAAGCAGTCTATTTTAGTGTATTTCAAGACTCCCCAAGAATGGGCGACTGATATCAAGAATTGGATCGATAGTACAGGCCAAGGAGGTACTGTATTGACGTTCTATGAAATAGTGAGTGGTGATCTCTCAGTGGCACAGGACTTTGCAGGCCTCGATGAAAGACTACTCAAGAAGGCTCTTGAAACACTCGTCCAGCGAGGCCAGGCTGCCATGATGAAGGCATCTGATGGCAAATTGATGGGAGTCAAGATCCTCTAGATGAGTTGATTAGGGGCTTATAAAACTCTCAGTGGTCATGAGTCACTGATTATCGGCACTTGATTAGTACCACCCGGGGATTTTTGGGTTATCTGCATGCATTATTATTCCGTTTTGTGGTCTATGTAACATAGTTGGATCCAAGGAATTGAATGACAAAAAAACTTGTTCTTGGTTCTTATGATCTGTCTTGCTTATCCTTTCTTTTCTATCGTTTATAATTAGGGTTAGACTTGTCTGTTTGATTTGTTTGGTTTACTTGGTCTGCTCGGGCTTTTTTGGCCAACTATCTGTTACCTCAGCTGTCACACATACATATACATGTACCGCCTCAGACATACAAGTCCTCGCTATCACACTTGCGTTTTGCCCTGCTGACTCTTATATGACTTCAGACATCATCGTGAGGCAGGTATCATCAACTGAAGATGCTGCACAGATAAAGGCATTATTTATTGAATATACAGAATGGTTAGGACTAGATCTGACGTATCAAAATTTTGACTCTGAATTGGCCGATCCCAGTAAGAAATATGGACCACCAACTGGTGCTCTATTGCTGGCGGAAAAAGCCAATGGACAAGTATTAGGATGTATAGCATTGCGACCACTGGAAGCGCCCGGGCATTGCGAAGTGAAGCGACTTTATGTGGTTCCAGCAGGCCGAGGAAAAGGAATTGCAAAGCTTCTTTTAAATGATTTACTAGATAGAGCAAGATCTTATGGTTATAAAGAGGCTAGGTTGGATACTCTTGATACCATGGCCAGTGCCCTGGGACTGTACAAGAGCTTTGGATTCCAGGAAATAAGCGCATACTATGATACGCCTGTCAAGAACACAGTATTTCTAGGCCTTACTCTCTAAGTGAAATAAATGTATATAAGTTAGATATATATCATTAGAACTCTTCAAACATTTGAGCCCACATTTGTTGTAAGCCACCGTCAATATCGTCATAATCTGGGGGCAAAGATCCAAAGGGAATAACTAAAGGACTAACTTCTTGGGGTTCTGATCCTGGCGTATTTACATCATTAGGTGAATAAAAAAACAGTTTCACAAATTCCTCGGGATCAAGAGCTGGTAAAGTTGAGTCAGGTCCTCTCTGTAGGATAGTTTTCAAAGTCTTGACGGTATCGTTGACGAATGCTTTAGTAGAAGATGCATCGTAGGGATCGCTGTCTAGATAAGCAGAAGCTTCTGTCAACGATATCCATATTCTGAGACTGAAATCCTCAGTGATGTCTGTAGAATGGCTCAAAATATAAAAGAGTAGAACAGTACAAGCTGTCTCCACGTATTGCGACCATGCATAGCAGCTGCGATAAATCTCCAATCTTCGACCCATCTGGAAAATCGCTTGTGTGACTGATAATGCCGCCTCCAAGCATTGACTTGTGGCTCCCTCCAGTTCTCGTCGAAACTTCTCCGGGATATTGTAAGTCAGTCTCATGCCATAAACTGAAAATATTAGAAATGGCCGAAATAGCAGGATCTTTACAAATAGATATAGCATTCTCAACCAAAACCACACTTGACATTCCTCGTCAGTCATAGCATGGAGTACTGACGTCTTATCAGTAGATGCATAAGGGGGTAGTTGGCCAATTTCCTCTACTTCACTATTAATCTGCTTTACCACTGCAAGCATTGATGCAATACCCATTTCGAACGAGCTCTCAAGTACCTCTTGTCGGATTTTTTCCAACAATACCATATATTTCAAACGGACAACATTGTGATCAAGGCCATAGTTATAAGTAGATTGGCCATATTCATAGGCAGGTCGATACAATACTGGAGAAGGAATCTCAGGCCCAATACAACTAGCAAACCCAACTGAAAACGAGTTATACTTTTCAGTCGAAAATATCGATGCCCATGTTCGATGGATCTCATAGGTGGATTTGCTGGGTAACTTTGCACAGTCAATCTTATGTATTCCCATACTCAAAGCCCTTCTGGCTATAGCACCATGACGAACATAAGCATTGCTGAAGTTTCCCGTGAATCTAAAATACATAGACTACAGTCAGTAATCTGTCAACAAGAATCCTAAAATACAAAGGAAATTCGGTCAAAGGAAAAGGAGAAAAAAATAAATACTTACACTCAAAAGATTGCATTGCAAGTCTCTGACTGAGGTTACCTCCAGGAACAGATCACTTAGTAATGGAAGTGCCCTTAAATAGTATAGTTTGGACCATTCCTGGATACCAATATTCTGAAACTTTGTCAGCACTGAGTAAGAATTCGCTCCTAATGCAATTATATAGTAGACGATTGCCAGATCGGTACGCGCTATGCCACTAACTTCATCCTGTTCAATCTTAGGCCACCATAATCGACCCTTTTCCAGCCATTCAGCTGGGTCCAGCATCGGAAATATAATATGTACACCATTGAAATAGGCACTAAAACATTGTAGTACTTCTCCTAAACTGAGATGCTTGTTGTCCTGTGATGATTCTTTGGAACCTGGAGTCGTCTTGATCTTGCGTGCACTGATCGCAAGTTCAGAAATACCTTGTAAATCGCGGAGCACAGACTTCTGCTGAGGATCTGGCGATTCAGGCATTCTTTCCAACAATGTTTTGGAATATGTGTATAACTTTTCAAGGAACGAAATGTTACTAGCAGATCCATAGTGTAGTTGATGAAACACTGAGCTACTTCCAGGTCCATGCGATGATGCTCTGCTCGCTCTTGGAGATTGTCCATCAGGGGTTTCAACAGATTCCGATACAGATGATTGTTGCTGCGGAGCCTTTACTCTATATCTGTCTCTGTAGACGCAATTTACTTGCATTTTCTGGCAAAATTCACAAGGCATCCCTCCAGAGCACTTTGTGGACGTTAGCCTACTCACTTCTGATTATATAATCATACCTTGACTTTACGATACCTGCAGTAATTACAGGCTCGCGATGCCCTAGATAATCGTTTGGAATAACTTGACATCGTCGATACCTTTACACTGCCATCTTGTTACAATATATATAAACACTTTGTTAGGTTGGAGATGGCAAGCGTAGTTAATGCACCCGATAAGCAGCGGCGCGCTTTCTAGCCAATTTCGGACGCCGTTAGCCTCATTGATAACAGACCCTTGAGAAAAAGAAACCATCGGATCTCAAATCTGGAAACAAAAATGTAAATCCGAAAATCCACCCCTATAGATCGTTAAGCGAGGTTTCTTGGTACCTATGTTTTTTTACATGAATATCATTAGATTCGATAAAGCAAATTACATCATAACAAATTAAAAATCTATACTACCTTTTTCTCCTTCTCGACAATGAGAGTGGGGTCTTTTGTGTTTATGGATGCAGAGGGTGACTCCGAGTCGAGAATCTCTCCTTGGCTGTTACTCAAGATCCTCTTCATTAGTGTTATAATAGCATCCCAACTCTCATAAATTGGATAGACAATAACATAAATAGTGACGCACAGTATCCAAATGAAAGCAATTACAATCCATCCTGTGAAAAACTTTTTAGAAAAGATATAGTGGGTTCCATACATCGGCATTGGAATAATAAAGAAGAATATCAAAAGATAAGCAACACAAATATATCGTCCAATAATCGATGCCCGTCTTAATGTTTGTGATTCTTTGGAATTATGGTCTACCGTCATTGCCAATCTCTCACGATCATTGGCATCGTCAGCAGCACTAAATGCTGTGGAAAAGACGGCAAAATCGAACTTTTCCTTTCTGAAGAATGACAAAAGATAGATATAGATTGGACATGAAAATAATGCTATCCAGTTGGCAGTCATAGCGTTCTTTCCATTGGCAAGAGTGACTCGATTTATTACCCCATCATTAAATGCATATGTTGCACCAATCCAGCATGCGATCGAAGTAAGTGTTCCTAAAGGAGGAGCAAGAACCATTCCCAGCCGATTCATTCTTTTGAAATATAGAGATAGTACAAGCGTTCCTACTGATGGTGCCAGGAAAATACCCTTCACTCCAAGTAGCCAAGTTACTGTAACGCCAATATAGTTGAAAATCACTGCCACTGCACCAATAATAACACCGTATAAAATGACCGTGGCATGTTGAACTCGAACCAACATCTTTCCACTGGCGTTGGGGTTTACATAGGTACGATAGACATCATATGTGAAAATAGATGAAAATCCAACCAATTCGGCAGAGGTTGCAGAAGTTACCGACATAAATAGCATGAGTAACGCTGCTGCTGCACCACTCTTTCCAAGAACAGCACCCATTCCATATATGACCGGTAGCCCCTGGTTAACACCGTCGGGGCTAATGGGATTGGGATAGGTGAAAGAAGCTGGGTTCTTCATGAGGGCCACTGCTGCCAACCCTGCAGAGCTTCCCAAAGACCAAGGAATAATAAACCAACATACTGCTCCAAACAGGTAACCTTTCATGGCAGCACTTGGAGAAGCGGCAATAGCCTTTTGGCCATAACTTGGGTCTCCAAACACCGCCGAGAATCCACCAACAGCTTGACTCCACATAGCTAAGATTTGAGTTGTGTTCTTATAGGTCAAATAACTACCAGCATATCCCGATGAGGGGTGAACTTTCCCTATTTGTTCAAGCAGGTCATACATCTTTCCTGGTGACCCAATCAAATCCGATGTTACATATACTGAAAACATTGTCACGACGATTATGATATAAATAATAACTGTGTGAATCCAATCAGACAAAAACGTTGACTTGATACCTCCCAATAAAGTGTAAATGATCACACCAAGAGGAAGTAAGAAACAAGCAGCAATGACATTCATACCAGTAGCAGCATGGAATCCCTGGGAGCCTCCTAACAGAAGCATACCTGATACAACAACATTTGTAGCAGTAACGTATATTAAGAACACTATATGTCCAGGTTTTCCAAACCGTACCTGAACTAGTTCAGCAATAGTATGAGCTCCAGGCGCAATTCGCTTAATTTCAACAGCAATCAGAGAAAAGAAGACAACAAAAAGTGTACCAGTTGTTCCATACCAAAACCCTCCAGAAACACCAAAATTATAAGTGAATGAACCCGATGTCAAAAGGGTGGCAGGCCAAGTCCAACTCGATATAACAGCCGACGCCAAAAGTCCAGTTTTCACTTTACGGCCTGCAACTGTAAAGTTTTCAGAGTTCTGTTTGTCATCAGCATATTTTGAAAGAATGTAGGTTATTCCAACCATGACAATGGCAAACGCTCCACCGAGTCCCAGCGCAATGCCATAACCATATGACTGGGGTAGAATATACTGAGGAGGACCTACAGTAGACATCTTAAAACTGGAGAGTCCAAAAGGCAGTCCAGGGCCCCTTCATATAAGTAGATCTGTTGTAGATCCAACAGTGGTTCTGACTCGTGTTTTACCACGGACCTTATCTCTGTCATGTAGATCTTGGCTGTATAGGGGTATAGGGACTTATTAGGGCTAATAGCTGATAACGGTTTATTCCGTTGGTGTTGCTGGTTGATAGGAGTTTTTCCGTTGATACCATTGCGGAATAAATGGCATTATATCCGTAGATCATGGATACTAGCGGAATAAACTTTGAATTATAACCGGACGGGGAATTCCGTACTGATAGGCAAGCTCTTATTTAACTGCTATATACAAGGTATTTCATTTTTGAAGATATTTGCGCTAGTGCAGTGAATTGATAGCCATGACAGAAAGTTGGCAACGAGTTGCTGAAACCAAGCGAGAATCTGTAAAGTCCAAGATCCCAGCAAAGTGGATCCTTAAATCTGTACCTGGACCTGACGAAGCACCCAATGCTAAGATCTATATCGAGAAGCTATTGCCAAAAGAAGTGCTAGATATCACCAATACTACTGTTAAGAAAGTAGCACAGCGAATTGCAAGTGGAGAACTTACGGCGGTTCAAGTGACAGAGGCATTCTGTCAAAGAGCTGCTTATGCCCATCAGATTGTTAATTGCTGTGCAGAGATCTTTTTTGATAAAGCTATTGAGCAGGCCGTGCAATTGGACAAATACTATGCTGAGCATAAAAAGGTAATTGGTCCTCTTCACGGTGTGCCTATTTCTCTGAAGGATCAGGTCAATATCGAAGGTATTGAAACTACTATCGGGTATGTAGGATTACTTGGAAAACCTGCAACCAAAGATCAAGAGTCTCTCATTGCAGTTCTGTTAAGACAGGCTGGAGCTGTATTCTATGTAAAGACAACAGTCCCGATGGCTATGATGTCTGGCGACACAAGGTCCAATCTGCATGGATACACCTGGAATGCTGTCAATAGACTTCTTAGTGCCGGAGGTAGCTCTGGCGGTGAGGGAGCGCTAATTGCGTCCGGAGGATCTCTTCTTGGGCTGGGTACTGATATCGCTGGTAGTATCCGGACTCCTGCTGCTTTCAATGGATTATATGCTCTCAAGCCTTCGTTTGGTCGATTACCATACTGGAATATCACCAACTCCCATTCTGGTCAGTCAATTGTATACTCTGTGATCGGACCACTCTCTAAGGATTTAGATGACTTGGAATATTTCACCAAGATTTTGGTTGATTCCGAGGCATGGAATTTAGATAGTCAGGTTATTCCAATGCCTTGGAAAGATGTCGATGTATCTGGCCAAAAGCTAAGCTTTGGTGTCATGAAGTGGGACGGCATCTTACATCCACATCCTCCTATTGCAAGGGCCATTGAAGAAACTATAGTTGCACTTGAAAAAGCAGGCCATGAAGTGATTGAATGGGATCCTCAAAGCCATTTCGAGATTCGTCAGTTGGTATTTCGAATCCTTCGAGCAGATGGCAATAAAGAGGTGGAAGATATCTGCAAATTGACTGGAGAGCCAGTACTTGTGGGAAATCCTAGTCAATTGCGTAGCATGAATGAACACTGGTTTGATGCTGATGAAATCTTTAGGCTGCAGCAGATGTACTTAAAATATTGGAATGAGACTGCCAAACGAACCTTCAATGGTAAGCCGGTTAGTGCTTGGATCAGTCCAACTTGGGAGACTGCTTCTTTTGTGCCACCAATCATTCGAACTATGCCAAGTTATACTATCATTCAGAATGCTTTGGACTTTCCGGTGGTCATTATACCAGTAACTCATGTGGACAAAGCCAGGGACTTGCCTTTTGAAGACTTCAAGGCTGCCAGTGAAGATGATAAGATTTCTCAGGCAAAGTACGATCCTGTGAAATTTCATGGAGCCCCAGTATCTTTACAAGTCATCACCCGAAGACTCGAGGAGGAGAAAGCTATTGCAATTGCCAAGCTGCTTCGTGATGCGTTGTGATTTATCCAAAGTAGTTCCAACCCGCTCTAACATACATTTTACAATAATAGATAAACTTTTTCCCCAATTTTTATATTTCACTAAACATCACAAAGAATTATCACTCAAAGTTTTACCGATCTAGGGGGTAAGTCGAATAATAATACTTTTGCTCTCGTTTAGTGGTAATGTGGTTAGTGATCACCAGAAGAACGCATTCCTGGTCATCGCGATCATCTGCCGCGTTTCTAACCCAAATTGGTGCTGCAGACAGACAATTGAAAAAAAATACTGAATTGGGATTAATAGATGTTCCACCTCATCGCGGTTTTCCGTTGTCCCATAGAACAATCGCGAACAATGGCTGGCGATGGCTATACGAATCGATCGATGTTACATTGCCAGATGATCACCCAGCCTCCCATGCCCACACCATACCCCACAAGATCGCCCCACAAAGGCAGAGGCTACCCCGCAACCGGAGACTCCCGGCTGGAGCACCCGTGTTAGTAAACCCATACAGCACCGCACGAAAGTTCCCGACTTTGCCAGCTCCCTCCAACACTAATACAAACTTAAACTTTTGACATTTAGATAGGGCACTCACATCAAGTGGCGCGCGCTATAACTATTGTCGAGTTCGAATTTATAGTCTATCTAGGTATTGAGGACTATTGTTTGTTTATAACTTATAGTTGGTTATTGTCATTACGGATACTCCGAGCTTGATCTACATTTGGTACGGCGGAGAGAGACCTGGTTTCATCCTTTACCAAAAAATTTGTTCGCTGGATCTCTACAGAACGGTCGACAGTCTATATTAATTTAGGCTTCCTTTCTTTTGTTCAAAGGAAGAGCTATCACTAGTAGTTTAGTGGTTGCTTCATATTCGGGTTAATCCTGCTACAAGTGCCATAAATTGCTGTAAGACTGCCGCATATCCATAACTGGGAACAATTAAGCAATTGGTTCATTTTAATACCGACTGTTGCTGATTATTGTTGTTTTTTTTATTCTTTTGTCGTTGTTGTTTTCATTTTTGACTTCACATCTGTGAACTTTTGACAGCTTTTCACAACAAAAGGTGGAAGTTCGCTGGTGTTTGTTTGTTGGTTGTTGGTATTTTTTTTTGACTTCGACTGTGAGAACCTCGTGCTTCGTCTTTATTCAGTCTCGTATATGTGTCCAGCTCCACAAGTTGTGTCTCCGGGCTCCATGCCCAGATATGGAGTCCCTATGCTCTCGCTAGGCGTGGATCCCAAGGGTCCTAGTGGCCCAGGATCCTCTTCTACATCATCACCACCTTCTTCTTCTGCATCCTCCGGGCCACCCCAGTCCGTACCAGTTCGCCTCGCTCACGGTCAGCCGTCCGGTCATATGGGTGGTGGGCCGCAGAAAACTAGCCCTTACCCTCATCACCAGGAAGCGAGTTTGGACATCTCTGCTACTAGTCGTACTAAATCACCTTCATACGTGAGCAGAAAGTCGTTAGAATCTTCATCTCCGAAGACTCTTGAAACCCGATCTATGCCGGCGGATATTCATGATCAGGGCGACAGTACACATGTCCGTAATACCAATTTAGCGGAGATTTCCAATGCAGTTACTGCAGACAACAATGAAGATTTTAAGCGATCTTCATTTGCATTAAAACGAACTCAGTCTATGGGACTTTTCGAGTCTTCGATGAGACCGTCGATGGCTTCGGAACTTGTGGGAACCATAAAGGACTATCCCCATCTGGCGGATCAGTTGCAGACGAGTTCGCAGAATCCTTCCAGCCCTAGCATTGTTGGTAAAGATTTGGATCCAATCACCAGTTCCGGACCACCATCAAATGCTGGTGGTTTGCTGTCCAATAATATTCCTAGTTCTTCTTCATTACCCGAGGGTATACCTGTTTCTAAGGTCGTCGATACGTCCAGTAGTGTTGCAAGCTCGCCAGCAAGTTCATTAGCATCTAGTTCTGCGAACGAATCTGTTTCTCAGTCTGGTGCTCCAGAACTTGGATCAGGGTCCTCAAGCCCTAGCGTGCCGGGGACTCCAGAGTTGAGTGCACCTACGATGGATGATTCAGTTATTCACTACGAACCTTCTCGGCATGTGGACTATTTCTCCCATAACTGGAAGGAAAGTGACATTTCGTCATCTTGGCGGTATATCGTGCTGAGACGGAAAGACATGGCTAACAGTGCACGGCTTGAAAATGCATCATGGAGAACATGGACCAAAGCTAAATATAATCTCAAGACAGTAGCACCTGAGAGTGTTAACTGGCTAAAGGACTATGACGTGTCTTGGTTGTATGGTCCCTTATATACCGAGTCTGGACATTCTTATTCAATATCGCCCCCAAGTAAGAGCTCTGAAAAGCTCGAGACTGCTGTTGAGGCGGTAAAGAAACCTATCACACAGTCGTGCCAACAAAAGCCTATTCTCAAAAAGCGAAGTGTGAGTCAGATGATCCTCTCACGACCTCCATTAATCTCGCACGGTTCTTGTAATGGAACCCCAAATTGTACATGCATCAAGCACTACAAACCAAATGCCCGTTCACCACAACAAGTTGAGGGCGAAAGTGTTTCAAATTATTTGCGTCACCACAACTACCGACACAGACCTCATAACGGCCACAGCAACGATAATATCTCGTCTCTTATTAACCAGCAATATCATGTTAACCCTCGTCCTTCGGATGACTCTCCATTGTCCCCTGCCCTGAGTGGAGTTGAAACCAGCTCTATTCAGTCTGTGGGATCGTCGGGAACTTCTCCTACACTTGCTAGGGGCCCTCAAACAAAGCCAGCAGAGCGACATATTCATTTCAATGATCGAGTAGAGCAGTGTATTGCTTTGGAATCATACAGTGACGATGAGGGCCCGTCCACTAGAGAAAGAGGACGAAGTAAACCAAGTTTTGGACTTGGTGATGACGATTCTGATGACGATTCTGACGAGGATGACGATGATGAAGATGCCAATAGTTATGGGCGTGAAAATTATAATGAAAACTACGACAATGATTCAGAAGAGGAAGAAGAAGCTGGACTATTTTTGATGGTGAGATCGGCATCTACTATGTCTCTCAATAAGTTCAGTTCCAGGAGGTTGTCGAGCATTGCTCAATTACCTGCCACTACCCTCAAATATGAATTTGATGAAGACGAGCGGGAGACCAGACGAGCACAGGCAGCCAATTCTGTGGCATTTGCCATGAGTCACAACACTGATAGACGACGTCATGCCTACAGCACGTATGATTATAACAGTGTATATGTATCGCCAAAGCCGTCTCCTAGCCATTCGCCGAGTCAATCGATTTCATCTAATATGAATGAGGATGGTGGTGTAACAAGCCCGGGATTGTCTTCAAAAGGATCGTATTTGGAACCTCAGACCACGCCAGCTTTAGTTTCTGGTGAGTTCCAGAAGTCTACCTCTAGTGCATCTAACATTCTTGCTCCAAAGGAGATTGATAATGTGCCTGAATCGGAATTCGTAGAAGATACTGGTGTTTCTTCAGCTTCTGCTACTGACAACGAAGGTCGCATTCATAAGCGTATCAACAGTGCAGTGTCTGGCGCAAAGGGCTTAGCGAATGCATTCTGGGGAAATAGTTGGAAGTCATCTTGATGCATATTTTATTTATAGATAATATTATCGAGCATTATTGAAATGATTAATAATATTTTCACTTGTTAAAATATTTCGTAAACGAGGGTTTTCATGACGTTTCGAAAAGTGATCTGCACTGTCCGTATCCTTAACTTAAATTGCTGCCCCTTGCGTCTCATATAATTTCATATCATCATGCAGTTCCCAGTAGCTACCAAGGAGGAACCTGCTTCAGTTTCTGCTGTGATTGACAAACTGAAGCTAATCAAACATCCCGAAGGTGGTTACTATAGTGAGACGGATCGAAGCCCTTTCACCATGCAGAGTCCGTACTCTGACAGTGCGAAACCGATCCGGAACTATTCTACGCTCATCTTTTATTTAATAAGTCCAGGATCTCCGCTGGGAAGACTTCATCGAAACAAATCAAGAATAATTCATATTCTACAGAGCGGATCGGGCACCTATGTAACTATTGGACCGGATGGCAATGTTGAAACATTTGAAGTGGGGTTCAGGGAGGGGCAGAAGATGCAGTGGGTTGTAGTCGGTGGTACATATAAGGCCAGCTTCACCAATGACCCTGAAGGTCTACTAATCAGCGAAGTAGTAGTGCCTGGCTTCGAGTTTGATGACCATAACTTCATGGATTCGTATCAAGAATTGGTTGATTTGGTGGGAGGTCGAGCTGCCGAGTTGCGTCCTCTTCTTGGGCACTCATTAGAGTAGCGAGCGCGTAATTGCTATATATAATTCTGGGTCTTTTTGTAATTTAATTATTTGAGTGGTTATATAAATTTATTTCTTCTGTTTATACTATTTCAATTCCGTTATTATATTTTTATTGAGTGATTCACTAAACATTTTTATACAAGGTTACAAATGCTTATTATGATGAACATGCTAAATTGGCTCCGTAAATGAAACGGTCTGAACGCGAAAGTCAACAATCAAATAATCCAATATCGACAACCTTAGAAATATATACAAGTTAATTGATAATTTATACATCAAAACTATAAATCCAATCTGTGAACAAAGTGCAAAATAGTAGCTTGACTTGGAAATTTCATCTCAGTGGCTGATCGTGGCCATCAGGCACTCATCACCGGGTTAGGACACAGCATCAAGTTGGAAACGGTGCGTAAATACTCCACATCATATCCGCTCGTCGATGCGGTAGGACCCATTGGACAATAAGAACCGAAGGAAACATATGACAGGTGAAGGGACACCGTCCCGCAATGGCGGGTCACGGGCATCGCTGGATTCATTGTCCAACAGGACAGGGGGATCTGCACCTTCTACACCGGTCATGACAGGTAGCTCTTCTAGAAGACGAAGACCTAGTAGTATATTGAGCGGAGTCAGTTCATCAAGTGGATTCAATAGCAACTTTTATGCTCACAGTGGAATGGGATCCATGACCTCGTCTTCGCCAGCCTTCCCAATTGGCCTCAATCGCGTGGGCACTTCACATAATAGACTCGGTACCAATTCGATTGCCGACCTAATTGACCCCACTTCTGGTTCAAAATCAGACGATATATCTTCACCTGCTGGTAGGCGCCACGGAGCAGCTCCACCTGCTGTATCTTCGGCGTCAGCTGTTTATAAACCGCCCACTGTGAAAGATATCCCACCTGTGTCTCTTGCGCCAACCAAACGAGTCACTAAGGAAGAACTTCGGGAATACCTGGCCGATATCACTGCCGAGTATGAAGCATTTTATGGGTCGCGAGTCACAAGACGGGCTTCAGCATCGACATCTGCTGATGATACTCTTTCTGTGCTTTCTGGTGCAATATCGACAACAGTATCTGAGCAGAATAGTGTCGAAGGGTCTCCAACCCTGCGCAGTGCTGATGAATCCGGAGCAGAATCTCCGATATCGATTCCGCTTTTATCGCCGTTATCCACGATTCCCGAAGTGTTTTTCCAGGAAAGGTTCCAGCTTGACAATCCCAAAGTTTTCGATATTGTCAGTGAAAAGTCCGACATAATTAACAGGCCACCATCAACAGCCCCTGGATCCGTTCCCATCATATCAATTGTTGATACTGAGATAAATGGTTCTGTTCCTAAGATTCTTGCAAACAACTCCATCCTTCAGGAAAAGCTATCATGGTATATTGATACTGTAGAATTGCATTTGATCAATGAGATCTCAAACGCTTCAAAATCATTTTTCAGCACCATCGATGACCTGAAAACAACCCGTGAGCAGGCAACTCAGTGCATAACAAAGATCAAGAAACTACAATCTCAATTGCAGCAAGCTGACGAGGATATTGCCCTAAGAGGCATACAGCATATCAAGGTTCAACAGAAGAGAGCTAATGTGTCTCTTCTAGCTCAGTCTTTAAAGCAAATGTCTCTTTTGTTTGAAAAGGCTGACGAGGCAGAACAATTGATCAGTGAACCAGCTTCCCTGGATAGGGGCCTGGATATTATTGATAGTGTGGAGGCTCTAGTTGATGGTAATGGTTCCGATAAAATAGTCGCTCAATGGATAGGCGATTGGGATCACCCTCTAACTGATTTACGAAGTGTAAATGGGCTATCTGAAGTTCGAGAGAAGCTCTGTACATTGAGATCAAAGGCTGGTATTTATTATAGTGGACAATTCACAGCCATTCTTCTAAATGATTTACGATCACATATGGATGCAATCCCTAAGGAGGACACCTTGGCCAGACTAGGTCGTGTACTTAACAGAGGTCAGCAGAGTAATGGAGGAGATTTTAACGTTAAATACCTGGATGTTGATGCCCAACTGCGTAAGGATCTCACAGTCCTTATTTATGGATTAACGAGATCAGTCAATGTTGCCAGCGCTTTTAACGATTACAAGGAGTCTGTGACAAAGCTTGCCAAGAATGTTCTTCGCATGTATCTCCCATCGAAGAATGATATGGACTCAATGAGTTCCAATATCACTTCTCGATCTTCTTCGGACAAGAGTGTTTCCTTGGCGACAGCGTTGAGAGCAATGACTATTAAAGAGACTGAGGCAATGATCACCAACATTTACACTGCTTTGTCAGAACTTTACCGGCGGCTGTCCACTCAACAAAAGCTGCTGCTCGACCTCACTTCGTCTATTGAAACTCCTACTGACTCAGCACCTCCAGCAATTGATCTGAGTGATCTACTATTGAACATCATTCACAATTCTGAAGGGCGTATGACTAAGATTCTACGGGTACGTCGTGAGCAGATCGTCAATGTCGATCTCCAGGACTTTTTGAACTTTTATTCGATAAATGGTGTATACCTTGCCGAGTGTGAGGCAATATGTGGAGATCCTTCAAGCGACCTTCATTCTCTTTTAAATGGCTATATCAAACAATTTCTAGCTAACCTTCACACCAAACAAGATGCGGACCTAAGCGCTCTTATGGAAAAGGACCTTTGGAAGGACGAAGAAATCTCAAAAGAGTTTCAAACTACAGTTGACAATATTGTCACCAGTGGATCGTCAGACCCAACTGTTTGGCTCAATCGCCTCAAGTCAATATTGTCCCCAGACCCTCATAACTCAGATGAGACACCTAAAATGGCAGATGGCAAAAAGCTTCCGCGAAATGTCTTCGTTGAAAACCTCAGCTTTATCATATCGAATCCTGCAATTTTTATTGTCAATTCTGTTGAACAATATTTAATAATCAGTGTATTGCTACCTCATTTTGCATCTGAGATGGCAGGAAATCTTATTGAACTAATCAAAAAGTTTAATTCCAAGGCAACGCAACTAATTCTCGGAGCAGGTGCGACAAGATCAGCTGGCCTGAAGCATATCACCGCCAAACATCTTGCATTATCGTCCGAGTCTGTCAACATTGTGATTAACTTATTGCCGTTTATCAAAAGTTGCATCTCAAGGCATTCTCCTTCAAGCCCTGTCATTGACGAGTTCGACAACACTATGCAAGAGCTCGCAAATCATAGACAGGAAATCCATCAAAAGTTCATTTCTTTGATGAGGGATAAGATGAATAGTCACTGTAATTCAATTGCAAATATTGAATGGACCAGGACGAGCTCCACAGCCGCTAACAAGTATATGATGGATCTCACCAAGGAGACATCTGTCCTCGCAAAAATCCTTGCAAAGATTCTGCCCAAGCAATCGTTTTTGCTTATCATGTCTCAAATATTTGATACTTATAAGCGGAGATTGTTAGATTCATACACTGCCATCCAATTCAAATCTGCTATTGAGAAAAAGAATCTATTACGTGATGTTGAATATTTCCGAGATAATCTGGGTACAATTGAGGGAGCCGGTAACGTGGGCCACGTTGTTTGGGAGAATGTGAACGCAATGACAGCGCCAGAAGAACCTGGTGCTAAACCCGAAAACACTGTGAGTGAAATTGTTGAAGACGTTACCACCACCACCTCCTCCTCCACTGGAGAGCAACCAGAATCCAGGAACTCCAATGTATCTTCACAGTCATCGAGAACCTCGTCCAGACAAACGAGCTCCGAGCCAAATCACAGTACAACAGAGTTCACTGCCGCCGATTCGACTTCTGACCAACCCAATCAAAATACTGAAGCTGATTAATAGATGCATTATAATTTACAGCATATCATATAATAAATTACTTTCCATGTTGGAGATTCTTGTCTCGCTCAACTTCTTTCAATTTGGCTGTTAGTTCATGCAAGCTCTTGCCAACGCGAAACACTTGTGCTTCCTGTTCACGAAACTGTTCATGCGAGTTCATCAATGTCTTGATACCTGTGCCCAACTCCTGGGTGACTTTTGTTAAAACGTAGTATGGATCATCGTTGCCATTCATAATGATTTCAGACCTAGCCTGCTTTTTGTATTTATGTTTGGATCAGTAAGTATATCGAGAGGGACTAAACGAGATAAACATACTCGCGCATGAAATTTGAGATTAGGGAATCTCCAAGATAGGCAAGTCCAAGATAGGATAAAGTAGCGGTGATCATTGGAAAACCCGTTAGCAAGGTTCCAGCTTCAGCCATTATGGATAGCAAAAAGCTATATGTTTTATTAAAATCTCCAGAACAAGCGCGTGAGTTTATTATGCTTTTGCTCCTAGCATTGTCTTTTACTGACCAAAGGTCAGCTTCTTAGGGACCCTAAAGCCACTGCCAAAGCTCTGCTTGATCTGAAATACGCAATTCTGCAAGAGTCTGGCATTCAGAATATATCATATACAATAAAGTCACTTTTATTAATGATGATGATGGATCAAGCTGCATTGGCACTAATAGAGCAGCCTCTTGTTAACAAAGTAAGTATGCCAAAAAAACCAAAAGCCGTTGAATCTAACCACAACCAAGCTTATATCAGTTCTAGCCGAACATCGAGACAAGCTAAATGAAGTGGTATATCCATCTCTCTGCTTACTAAAAAAAATTGTAGCAGAATGTATCAACAAGAAGGAATTCTCTGGGATCCTGCTCAAGGCATTTATCTTGAAGCCATCTGCAATTAGCGATATTATTTCGTTACTAAATGAACCTAGTGCCTCAATTGTAAGTGGAACATTGACGTTGTTAAATCTGTTGATTGTCACCCTAGTATTGGAAAACAATATAAAGTGTGATGAGGTCTATACGAATATCAGGATTGGGGGAATTTACAGGTATTTGGCAGAAGTACTAGACAATGAAGCAATAGCTCCGCATTGCGGGGAGCAATTGGCGGTGATGCAAACACTACTTGCAGTGTCAATTAAAAAGATGAAATCAGTCAATGAAGCTGAAAATGTTAGTCAAAACTACTATCGCTCTGTTATGGCATCAATAGAAATGTCATGGGCAGTTATTTTGAATCAGTTAACTGTAGTCGATGAGGCATGGCGCGAAGAGAAATTGACACTGGACCATTTCGAACAAAGTAAATGGTTGGGATGCTTGGATTTTGGAGAACTTTTACAAACCGATCCAAATACTATCACTAGGCAACTAGTAGAGTCAAAAATTATAGGAAAGGGAATTTCTAATTTCCCCTTGATCGATGCATCAGCGGTCATTTCGGCATTAATGTACGACGAATTTAAGATAGATGATATGGACATAGCTGAAACCACAAACACAGTCAAGAAAATTCTATTGGAGATGACAGAGAGCCGATCATTATCAATTGCTGGTACTAGTAGGACGTCGACTTTAGCGATGTCAGCGCAGAAATACCAGAAGGACATTTTCGTCACTATATACTGGACGACTATTCAGTATTGTGCCGTTATCAATTTTCTAAGGATTTGGTCAGAATCATTTGCAGAACCAGATGATTTTGAAAACATATCAAGGGCCATGAGATATTTAATACGCGCAGCTGTTGGCTATGGTTCAGCAGAACAGCCCAGTAATATTGAGACCGTAATCAACACTCTGGATACTTTATCATACAAGGTTATTCGAGGAATCCAGTTTGACGAAATGAAAAGCGGCCTTGATAAGCTTTGCAAGACAGAGTCAAACACACTTCTCGACAAATATATGAAAGATTCGGTTGATTTTGTACATGAGCAGAGAATGAGAATACTTCTCAATGGCGATTGGATGACAACAGACAACCCTTTAGCCGACAATGTGTCATTTACAGATTTTCAATTACACTTGGGATCGAAAAAGGACTCGATAGATATTTCTCAAGAAAATTCTATTCAACATTGCTTCCTGATATTATCTCCAAGCAAGAATAGATTATCATATGGCAATTTTCCCAAGGATGATAATCCAGACTTGAAAAAGCTAAGCGATACTATAGAAATTGTAGATATCGATATTGTTTCTGTTGAAGAATTGGGAGGACCAATGTGGAGAAATAGCACGGCACCGCATGTCAGTCTTGATTCGGTGCATGATTACTGCAAATTAACTATCTCATTCAGTTCAGCAAGTACGAGACCATTAATACTTTACTCAGACTCATCTGAAAAGGCATATGCGTGGCGAGATGGAATAATGTTACTCAAAGACATTGAATACGAATCTGACTTCATCTCGAAAAATGTTATGCAACTTTCCCAGATGAAGCTTCGAGTGCAACTTTTAGCGATCAACCCAGAAGAAATGGAATACGCTGCTAATAATCGAAGTGATATATTAGATCAGGACAGAACAAATATATCCAAAGACTACTATTATGCCTAATATATATTATTTCATATTTCAGTTTAAGCTATTTATAAAATTATTTCCTAAACTTCTTTGCACGCTTAATCTTTTCAGCGAGCTTCTTATCACCCTTCTTCGAGGTTGACTTTGAGCCTGTAGGCTTCTTTGTCCTATTTTTTGAATCGTCGATTCTATCCTTTTGAGTCTTCTTATAAGAGCGATTTTCATCATCAACTTTGGGCTTCTTTGTTCTTTCTTTAGTGAGCTGTGCCTCGGACTTTTTATCTTTCTCACTTTCAAACCAAGTACGCTTTGGCCTGGATTTGATTTCATTTTCATACTTTAGAAGATTCTCTCCCTTTTTGATGTCCCTTTCAGCCTGCTGTAGCAATTTTTCAGATTTTTCTTCATCCAAAATTTCCTTGATCACTGTCTCCTTTGCTTCGATGTTGGAATTTATCGAATCAACTTCAACCCAATCAATGTTTCTTCCTACAATCTTGCTTTTGCCAATAGAACTGCTCGCTGTGCTGGAGGCGCTCTTTACGGCGTCCTTTACAATAGCTCGCTCACCAGCCGATTCGCCAACCATGGATATACTCTTACCATGACGTCCTGCTCGGGCAGTTCGACCAACCCTATGCAGGTAAATTTCATGAGATTTTGGCATGTCATAATTGATGACAACCTCAATCTTCGGAATATCAAGTCCACGAGACGCCAAATCTGTACAAATAAGTACCGGAACTTCGAGATTCCTGAATGCAGTAACAGACCTTAGACGTTGCTCTTGTGATAAAGAGCCATGCAACTCACCAATTTTCATACTCAATAATCCGAGAATAATTCGTAATCTATGTGCCGTCTCTTTTAGGGATACGAAAATGATGACCCTTTGCTGACGATCAATCTTCTTGAGTAATGATACTAATACGGCAGGTCTGAGATTTTCTCTCTTTCTAATTCGAACGAATTCTTGAACCAATCCTCCGGCCGCCTGCTTGGGAGGATCAATCATAATTCTGACAGGCTTATGCAAAGAAAGATTCATCAAATCCTTGATACTGTTATTCATTGTAGCAGAGAACAGCAGAGTTTGTCTCTTGGAAGGGATCAATGACAATATTTCATTGAGTTCCTTTTGGAAACCTTCTTCAAGCATTCGATCAGCTTCGTCAACTACCAAGATTTCGACACCGTCAACCTGGAAACTTGGAGAGTTACGCACATGATCAATGAATCGACCAGGTGTAGCGACTACAATATCAGGACGGGTCTTCAGTTCCTGCTCTTGTGCTCGCAAGTTTAAACCTCCAACTGCCATTCCAAATCTCAATCCAGAAACATATTGTCCCAATTTTTTACCAACATCAGTCACTTGGATAGCCAATTCACGTGTAGGGGTAAGCACAACGACTCTTGTAGTTGGGATCTTGGATCTATAGAGTAGTCGTTCTAAAATGGGTATCAAATATGCACCAGTTTTACCTGAACCAGTTACCGCACCAGCGACAACATCCTTTCCAAGTAGAGCTATAGGGATGACCGCACCCTGGATAGGACTTGGCTTGGTATAGCCCAAAGCACCAATACCTCGCATCACAGGTCGAGACAGTGACAAAGTATTAAATGTTTGATGAACCGTTCCCTTTGCTTTATCGGCCTCTTCACTGGCAGCATAGAATCTTGCTATTTCTTCTGCAGTGTCTTTCTCGCCGTCTTCTTCGCCATCTTCGACGCTTTCTTCATCTTCATCGTCCTCATCATCGTCATTCACTTCACCATCCACCTCTTCGCCCTCTGCGTTTTCCTCATCTTCTTCATCTTGTGTTACACCCATACCAAATCCATCTAGAGCTAAGTCATCGTCGTCATCTTCGTCGGCCTCTGGCTCACTCTCTTCATCTTGTAAACCACCCTTTCGGCGAATAATTTCATCTAGATCGACTTCTTTCCTAGCTTCAGACTGATCTGTAATCGCAAAGTCCCATCCTTCAAAAGCCGATGTCGTATTGGTGTCGTCAAGTGAAAATTCAAAGTCTGGATTTAGATCATCGTCATTTTTCTCTTGTTCGGGTTTGGTTGCATCTTTCTTTTGCTTCTTCTTACTCTTTGGCTTTTCTTCTGGCTTTTCCTGTTCCACTTCGCTGTCAGAGTCCATGTCAGGGATATTTTCATCCTCATCGTCGATTGTTAACACAAAGTCATCTGTTGCCAATTCTTGAGACCTTTTAGCCATCTTTGGAAATGGTTTAATGATGCAGCAGTTGAAGAACAATAAATATATATATTTTTGATACTTTTTTTTATTTTTTTCGGGAAAAAGAAATCACCGAAGTATACACCCTAACCCGACGTATATGTATCAGCGGTTTGACATAACTTAGTTAAGCCAACGTTAATATTGCATTGTACAAACCAAATTTGTCAACCATCCCTCATATCATCTCGTTGGAAAAGGAGAGACATTTTTTGTAGCGGTTGGATTCTCTTTTGGTAATTGGACTTTTGTGTTTGTGATGACCTATTAGTTTGCATGGCCAAATCAGTCGATACGCTGGCGCCTATGCGCCTGTTTAAGCAGATAGTTCTGCTCCAGTTCATCTATTATGTGGTGGCACTGGTGATAATGGCATTTACACTTATTGTGGGGGGAGAAGAATTCAGCTTAGAGACAGTATTTTCGTGGAAATCTGTCAATTTTGGCACCACTTGGGGGTGGACTTTAGCTATGCTGTGGTTGCTAGACACATTCTTTACAGTGCTAGCAATGACATTTATCGTGGGAAGATCAAAACTCGCGCTAGATTTCACCTTAACTTTGCATTTTATCAATTTTGCTGTAGCATGGCTTGTTTCTGGAGAATTCCCAATAAGTTTACTATGGTGGATTGTTCAGGGTCTGTCGGTAGTACTAATGGTTAGTTTAGGCACTTGGACTTCTCAATGGCGAGAACTGCGCGCAACTTTTTTTGATGTTGAATCACTCGGGAGGAAAACTCAAGGTTACGAGATGGTAAATATGGCAGTGCCTGAACCAGTTAGTGAGGAACACGAACAGACTGAGGATTCCTAGACATCCGGCAGAAGTAAAACAAAAAGTACAAGTGGTATCTGTCCTGCCAGACTATTTATAATAGTAATGAATAACGAGTAGTTGAACCATTTGTATTCAGCCATATAGTATATATAAAAGTTGTATTGTCGTTCTTAGAATTGCTGATTCTTTGCAAGTTTAAGATAGTCTATTAAATTATTTATTTATTGTCAGTGTTCAGGGTCAACGGCGTCAACATCAACATAGCCTGCCGACAGCCTCACAACTTAGCTTCATGCCGTCTTCGTCGTATCTGTCGTCGTCGTCGTCATCATCGTCGTCGCGAAGAACCGCGGGGTCTGGGTCGGGAGGAGCTAAAAAAGCCACTGCTGACCGGAATCAGCAGGTTCTAAGGACTCTTCTCAATGACCCAGGAAATAAATTTTGCTCGGATTGCAAGACATCCGGCCACCCTCGGTGGACCAGTTGGAGTCTGGGGGTTTTCTTATGTATCAGGTGGGTCCTGTGTGACAGCAGCCAAACACTGAAAATTGATTTTATTCGATTGGCTCTGAATTAATCAAGTATGACAATTGTTAACATAGATGCTCAGGTATTCACCGAAGTATGGGTACCCATATCAGTAAAGTACGGTCTGTTGATCTCGACACTTGGACAGATGAGCAGATCCAAAACATGGTAAAATGGGGAAACAAGCGAGCAAACTTGTGAGTATACGAGCCAATTGTGGAACTGTATGAGCTGGGAGCTAATTCCAGGTACTGGGAGCACAAATTGCCAGATGGTTATGTGCCAGATGACTCTAAGATCGCCAATTTCATTCGGACGAAATACGACTTGAAGAGATGGGTCATGGATGGCCCTGTCCCTGACCCGGCCACATTGGGAGAACAGGAGCCTGCTCAGAATGATAGCACACCGCTTGCCGAAGTTCAGAAAAGATTATCAACGTCGGAGGTACGAGCTGTTAAACCTACCAAGCCTGCGGTACCTGCCAAGTCGATCAGCGGGGGTTTGATTCCTGATTTACTTGGGGAATCTATCAGCCCGGGTACGGCAAAGCCTGCACCAGCTGTTGTCACGAAGAATGGTACTAGTTCAGTACCACCTGTTCCCGCCAAAAACGATCTAGTTGACTTCGGTTCTAGTTCTAGTTATAGCTCTAGTGCTATTGCTAGTGCTGGTGGTCGCTCTGCCCCACCACCACCACCGCCTCCTAAGACAGATTCGCTGCTTGGATTGGATTTCTTGGGTGGTGGGTCGACTACTGCGACAGCGTCATCATCTGGAGCTGCTGGAATTGTTAAACCATCTAGCGCATCGGTACCGGCACCGAACTCTGGTGCTTCTAGACCGGATCTGAAAAAGTCAATTCTTTCACTTTATGCTCCAATGACACCAACTCAGGCCCAACCTGTGAATCCTATTCAGCAGCAACAACAGCAACAGCAACAGCAACAGAACTTTGGACAATCATTCCATATACAACAGGGGCAGCTACCACAAGTCACCCAACAGTTCAATATGTTTGACACTCTCACTACGCAGACTAACAGCTTGTCTATTGGCGGTACAGCACCTAAACCAGCTGCTAAACCAGATGCTTTTGGTGGTCTCAATGCCAGTTCTGCGTGGGCAAGTACTCCTTCTCAGCATACCGCCGTTACCCATCATGATCCTAAAAGCCATGACGACGACGAGTGGGCATCATTTTCGTCTGCTCCTCCTCAGCAAACCAAGTCTCAGGATGATGACTTGTTCAAAAATGTCTGGTCTTGATGGACTCTATACAACGAACCAATAGATGTACTCTATGCTGATATGATTTTTAACAAATCTGTTCGCAATAGTAATAATAAAAAAATGTACTGCTATCATGCTACAACTAGTATACATTAGTTCTTTAGTTTTGGTTGTATGCTTTTCCCGAACTTAAGCCTTTGCCTTCTTTGCCTTTTTAGTCTTGGGAGCAGGCTTATCGTATGAGTAGTCAATACCAAGATCGGCTAGTCTCTTAGCCTTTGCCTGTCGTCTTCCGGCATCCTTCGATTCGAGTTTATCCCACTGTTCTTGAGATTTCTTTTTGTCATGCTCATGCTTGGCAACTCTAGACCATGGAATAGCCTGGAACTTCCTATTAGCACCTACAAACAAGTCATCATGCACTTGCTCAGGTTCCAGGAGTTTGACCTTTAGAATGTGTCCAAATAATAAGTAGTTGTCCATAGTTTCGCTGACAATACGAGCCACATCGTGAGAATCAAACTCTACAAAGGCATAATGCCTTGACTTTCCAGTCTTTTTGTTTCTTGACAAACGAAGTCGAGTGATTGTACCAAACTGTCCGAAATATGACTTCATCTGATCCTCGTAGAAACCGTGAGGAATTCGTCCTACATACAAAACACCCGGCTTTTCCTTGGAAGACTTTTTCTTGGTGCTTTCTTTTATTTTTTCTTTTATCTGCTCTTGAGATAACTGATCCTTGTGATTCTTGTCAGACTTTTGCGATTTTCCCTGAGTACCTTTGGCTTGGTCTTCAGCTTCATCTCCCTCTTCATCAGTGCTATCGAATCCATTTACTTCGTCTTCTTCCTCTCCCCCCTCAACATCTTCTTCCTCATCCGAAGATGGAAACCCTTCAAAATCATCATCCGAAGGAAGAGCTATCTCGTCCTGCTCATGTTCCTCTTGGACCTTGGCAGCTTTAGTAGGCTTGGCTACCTTTTCAGTCTTTGATATGCTCTTGGACCTGACCATTTGTTAGTATGTAGCTTTGCTTTGCATATCGGTGAAATATTTTTATTTGATTTGGTGGGCCAGGGTAGCCGTTTGGAGTTAACGGAGATAGATACAATGCCACCACAGAGATAATCAGTATAATTCAGACATCAACAATCCATAGTGTTCTGTGCATTTGACGGATGACTTCTGGATATTCTTTTTGCAGATACTTCTAGTGAACTTACGAGTATCCTTCACTCCGCACTTCATATCTCACATTTCTCATACTAGCTACTACAGTACTTGGCTACAAAACACATACCAATTGAACCAAACGAATTAACTACCAAGGAAGTATAGATTGCAATATATTGTATTATATCTAATGTAATCACATTTAAATCAAAGCAGAAAGCTTTCCACTGCTGTTAAGAGACTGGAGGTCAGAGTTACCGCCAATGTGCTTGCCCTCAATGTAAATGTTGGGGACAGTTCGCTGACCACTGATCTCTTGCAAATATTGCTGGATCTCCTCACCATCGGATACTATTGTTAGTTCTCGTTTCGTGTTTAGTTTAATTTGTATTTACCGTTATCGAGCTCCTCAACATGAGCGTTCACATCCAAAGATTTGAGCAATTGCTTGGTAGCTTTGCAGTAACTTCGTGTTAGCCAGGCGTCGTTATAGCATCAAAAATTTGACTTACGGGCAATAGCTCTTGGAAGCAACAAACACCTTGTCCTCAGAAACCCACTTGTCGACCTTTGCTTTAACAGATGCACTAACCATTATAAATTGAGATAATATAAAATGTAATGCGACAAGTATGACAAGTAAAACTTATATAGGCGCCGTACCCGTTAGTAATCCGGCTGAAGTTGTCGTGCCGATTACGCCATGCTGTGGCTGAGACCACACCATACATTGCTGTACGAGGGCCGGGGCCCAGGGGTAGGATTTTTAGGAATTGAGCCAGCACCAAGTCCGCGGATTCGGCCGCGGATTTCGAACGGACGTCGGGTGGATGCCAGCACGGTGTTCTATGCATTATTTGCGGAGTGTTCTATGCACAGTGATGCGGGCCACCATGAGTTGATTTTTTTGGCCTTGTACACTACTGCGTACGAGAGGATTGATACTTCAAAGGCAAAGGCAAATCGTTTAAAAATAATTCAGAAGCCAAAAGGATAATCTACGATTTATGGGTATATTTCATTCAATGGTCTATGTGGAAGCAGTTTGCGTTTCAGTAGGCACCCAACCCAAAGCACATAGCTGGTGTGTCTAATAGCTCAAACTAAACGTCAAATATAACTTCATTGTCAAATCAATGACCGCCAGTAGTAGGAAGTCCCACAAAAGCTTTGAACGAGTCATAAATCAGCCATTGCATACCAGTGAGAGTTCCAATCATAACAATTCGAACTGGTAATCCATTCCACAATCCAGCAAAACCAATTTTACCGTAGATTCGGCTCATAGCAGTACCCATGGACTCAGTTGCAGTTCGCTCAGCATTAACCTTGGAAACCATCACATCAGCAGGATGAGACACTATAGCACAGAAGATACCAGCAATGTAACCACCCAAGAATGACACTCCAGTCTGGGCAGTAACAGAGTACTCACTCTTTTTCAAAGGAAGCGAATCATAAATAGCAGCCACAATATTCTCGAACGACGCAAACTTCACCATAGTATAGGGAACTTGTCGAGCCCATAAAGGCACCAGGCCCTTGTACAGTGAGCCGAAACCTTCTGCTGCTACCATCTTCTTGTATCCATCAACCACTCCGGTTGCATATGGAGGAATTGTAGTTTGGGTCTTCACCTTGATGGCTTCCCAAGGACATAGAAACACATCGGCAATGAACTCTGCACTGGCAGATGCTCCCAAATACAATGCAGTAGTATAGTTCTTAGTGAACGACTCTCCTGCGAGGTCTCCATATGTCTTCTTGAAGATCTCATAGAGTCCATACTTTCCAGCTCCTTGGAAAGAGTACCCGACAAAAGTAGCTCCAAATCCAGTAAAGATTCCTCCTACTCCCTCACTGGCGATAATTGACTTCCATCCCTGGAGATTGCTCTTGTACAAACTCGAATTGACTTGTCGTCGACATTTGACCAAATCTAAAGGTGTAACTGCTGCATGAGTAGGTCCACAGGCTGCATATTGCGTGTGTTAGCATGAATTATCTCCGGTGCTGCCGACATTATCGCCGATCCGACTGCGCGCCTGTAAGCTAAGCTAACCAACCCTCCCCAGTTACCGACAGTTTCATTGTCTACAAGCTACGGCAGGAACTTACCAATAATGCCTCCCAGAGTACAAGCAGCATAATATTCCTTCGAGTACAGCTCAATGGCTCTCTTGGTAGGGGCAGGTGAATGAATCCAATAATTATTAGTCTTATCGACCGACTTTGAAGCCATTTGTGAGTTGTTAGTTTAAGGGCTTCCCACGTTTGCGACCCCTAAGGGTATTTATACCTGTCCCGTATCGGGGTGTCGGCACTCATTCCGGTAGCAACCACCTACCACACTGTTAGCACAATTAGAGTTAATAACAATGTTGTTGCAATTTATCAATTGGCAGTTGGCGGAACTTCAAGTGCCGGACTTATATATACCGTACATAATGGTTATATACAATGAATATGAATACCAGAAGAGATACCATTTTGTTGGTACCCATCCGATGAGAAATAAAAGTATCCAGAGATCCAATTTGTTGAATCAAAATATCGGAATTGAATATTGTGCTTTAGAGGATACGGCACAACCGCGATGTATCTGGCTGATGGTGTGCGTGCAGCATCGGCATCTCGGATTAATCTCAGAAATGTACCAAGAAATATAAGAAAAGAACCATCCATACAGTCGGAGGACCATCACCGTAATGAACCAAAAAAATTAAAATAGAATCTTTTTGACTGATAGGATTAATAACTTTGGTCTTCATCATATTCTTCGTCATCGTCACTTATATATTCAGCTTCTGCAATCGCCTTCTTTATCAATGCGATGGTTGCGTCCACTGGCAAACCTACTACATTGTAGAAATCTCCATCAATGTGGTCTATGAACTTCTTTCCTTCCTCTTGTATTTTATACCCACCAGCAGCATTTTTAGCTTCACCTGTACCTACATAATCGATGATTTCTTGATCCGTAATGCCCGATTTGAAAACCACCTCGGTCTCCTCCAAATGGGTCACTAACGAGTATCCTGGCAGCACGGGGACTTCATAAGGCACCATACAAGCTACTGCTGTATACACTTTGTGAACTCTTGAGTTTCGTAAACTCATGAGCATAGCTATATGATGATCCAATGACCTCGGTTTCTCAAGGATTGTCCCATTATTAACAACTATAGTGTCTGCTGCTATGACTAGCGCCGGAGGAGTATCTGCATCCACCTACACGTTAGATCTTTGACGAAATATTCTCATAAACAAAAATAACAACTCACCTCTGATCTATACACATCTAAAGCCTTGTGCTGAGCGGTCTTCAAGGCGTACTCAAAATAGCTCAACTGCAACTTATCCAAATCCTCTTTGAAACCTGATGGGATAACTGATATATTGCTCAGCTTTAGTTGTTCTTCCAGAATCTGTTTTCTCCGAGGAGACTGAGATGCCAAAACTATGCGACCATTTCCTAAACTCCTGGAAATTTCTGCATCCATATTTGTACACCTGGAAGATAAAAAACTTAAATTCTCGTTTACTAACAATTGTAAGTAAGCAGAAAACAAAAAAGAATATCGATGGCTGCAGGATTCGAACCTGCGCGCGGGAACCGCATTTGATACCTGAGTAAGATTCAAGTCAAACTCCTTAACCACTCGGACAAACCACCCAATACGGAATTGAGGATTTGAGAAGCTATTTAAAGAACGGTTTTGTATTGTGCGGCGCAGCCCTAACCCAAGTTAATATGGCCCTTTTCGCAAACCAAACAGGTAGAAGGCAATAGTATGATTTATCAAAACCAAAGCTCGAAACTGTTTGGGGAGCCTGCCGGAACTGTAAGATGGTGACACAAGTGGTTCCATCAATGCTATGAGCATATAGTATCAATCTGAGAATGGTTTTCGCCCAAAAAGGTATACAAAAGGTATACTAATTGATATCAAGATCAATTGAGGTTTTCCCATTCTCGAAACCGCGAATGCGTGGATGTGCAGGAAAGGTTATGAATAAGAATGGAATGCAAAATAAGAATCGAAATATAAAGGATAAATAATGTCTGTATGGTGTGAAAACTTCTCTGTGACAATAAATGAGCGTCTATCTATCGGACTCATGTTTTTAAATTCTGAATTTTCAAAGACATATAAATTAGAAATCCTTCAACGTATATATCTAGTGAAACAACAAGCGATAATGTAGATCTGTCGCTGAACCTATTACCGGTGCTACGAAAATATCTCTAATCTGTTTGCTAGCGGAGCAAAGACAACCAAAGTTAAAAATTCTACCTTTTGAAACACACAGTCAACAACAACTATTAACCAATTGAATAATTAATTCGATTACATGAGTCCATCTCTCTCCTCAACAAACTTATAATACATGTTCTTGGTCATCTGTCGGCATCTCTTACCATAATAGATCATCGGAACAGTTGACATGATGAAAATAAAGTCGATAACACCTACAGCAATATAGGCACGTTCGTCACCAAGACTATTAATCCATGGATCACAAGCAAAGGAGAAAATCATACCAATGGTATTGTTGATTACTGATACACCCACCATTCCTTCCAAGACCATTTGCGGGTAAGCTTCGGCAAGATAAGACATACTCAAATCTCCTGCACAACCCCATCCGAAACCAATAAATCCCAAGCCAACATAAGGTGCGGGCCAGCTCCATCCTCGAGAAGTTCCAATACCGAATAAAAACATACCAATAGAACTAATGAAAGCAGTTGGAATCATCAGCCAAAGACGGTGTTCAGCCTCTTTGACGCCATGATTTCTCTTGGCCATCCATGCTACAAAATAGTCAGACAAATAACCACCATAGAAACAGCCAATAAGAGCACCAATCAGAGTAGGAACATTCATGATAGCAACACCAGGATCACCATAGTTATAAGGTGGAGACGACCAATCATCATCTTCAGTTGTAAGGTAAAATGTCAACCATGCATCCTGGGCACCCCACTGCAAACCAGAATACAACACAGCTGGGAAGGTGAATACACGAAGAGTGAGCCACAATCGTCGAAAATATTGCTTTATTCCCCAACCTTCAAGATTGTGTGCAGGCGTAATAAGTGCAATTTGCTGCCAGTATGTCTTGGGCTTTTCAGAAGTAGGATCCAAAGTAGGCCCAACCATAACATGCGACTCAGGAGACAAATCACTTCCCTCAGATGAATTCTGATCAGACACAAGTTTGACTCCGAGCTCCGAAGCCTTCTTTGACAACTGGGGAGATTTGGAAGCAATACCTCCGCTGATTAGATGAGTTTGATAAGCATTTCGATCAAAATATGTCTCTTCAAGACCAAAATAAAGAACAACTAATACAAATCCCGAGATGATCACCGCGGAATAGCCAACCCATTGCCATCCAACATTGTCTGAAATATATCCTGCAATAAGAGGTCCAAGGTAAGTACCAATAGAAGTGGATAAAATATAAAGGGCCAGTGCTCCAGGAAGCTGATGCTGGTAAAAGATATCAGATAGCGACAACTGGACTTGAGCTTCTGCAACTGCTTCAGAAGCACCAACAAATAGCTGACTCACTATAGCATCAGACGTTTTACCAACATTTGCAAACCATGCAGCTCCACCAAGTCCAACTATTATACAAACCAAATATCCTATTCGACGACCATACAAGAAAGACGTAGGAGATAACAATAGAGTGAAGTATCCTATACCGATGAACAAGACACCAGCACCAACATTGAAAGAATCCCAGCTGATATTTAAGTCAGCATTGAGATCAGTTTGAGCAGCACCGGCATCATTTGATGTAGCGGCAGTGAATCCAGTGACAAGGCATACCAATAACATATGCCAATATTTTCGAGTTAGACTCCAGCTCAGAGGATCATTCGGGCTTGCAGTGGGCTGAGGCATTAATACCACACCACCTGAAGTTATAGCAGCGGAACCATCCATATTAGACACACCATTCTCTTCGTCAGCATAAAGATGCTCAGTCCCTGGCAAATAGTCCTCGGGCCAAACTGATGCCATTTTTTCTAAATTATTTTCAGAAGAATCAGATCAGATATATGAGTTGGGTTTATTATTCTGTTTGTTCAAACAGAAATTTTCGTACGACAAAAGTATCTTTTTTCAAGTCCCCAGGAGATATCCCCGGACGTCTGATCCTTACAGGTCAGACACACGAAATACAGAAATTTTGGAAACTAGCTAAACGGCTCTTTGGTCAAGTAGATTGACCGGTGTGAATCGTTTTAAGGAAGAAAAAAAAATACTCTTCAAAATTAATAGGCAATCTTGTCAGCCGTACGAGATGCAGATAAGAATTAGCCGAGTTAGATGATGCCGTCTGATCAGTTACTTAAAAGAAGATCAAACAAGGCAAAACCCCTTTCAAAACTTTCACGCTCCTTATCAAAATAAAAATAAAAAAATGATACAAAATAAGTTGAAGGGTGATGATATATAAGAAGCCCACAGGAGAGGAGAAATGGAGGCCGAGTCGGCATAACCCCGCAGAAAGATCCACTGTTTAAGCCAGATAGCATGTCTGGGAACGAGTTTTGTTATCAGCACCGATTAATACCGCCCAGTGATTGCAGCAAACTCTCCAATGAGGCACCAGACCTGCAGTGCCATTTCTGGTTAGCGCAGCCTTAGCTCCTGTTGACATCGCGTCCAGATACCATATCAGGCAGTCTGCCATGCAAGGTCATGGCAGCGAGATGCATGGATTGACAAACAACCTCAATTCTAAGCCCGTCTTTCAGGTTCATCTATACCTCAAACAAGCAAACAAATCACATTCAACAGGGAATAATAATTGTTTCCATTTACCTAAAGATAAAATGTATTTATGATATTGAACTCTATCTTCAATAATTGTCCGAAGAATTGGTTTGTTCGATTTCTGGGTAAGGGTGGTACTTGTTATCAGTGTTCAAAAATAGGGGTGTGCCGTGCGAGTTGCAAACGAGAAAGCCCATGGTGTCCCCACAAGCAGGTGGTGTATTTCGAGAAAAAGAATTTCGTAAACCAGTATTAAACGCGGATCACCGTAGTTACTAATGGAGTAGCTCTAACCTTTGGCAGCTGACTTCTAGTGGCGGCTATTTCGATGCAACTGTGATGTCATAAGCGTTGAGAGAAGGATGTTCTCTGTGGCAGCCCCCTCCATCCTGATCGGGGTGCATTGACAGTAGTTTATATCACAGCGGACGGTCGTCTCCGTTCCAAGATAAACAACCGCGTCAAAGCTTTTCCTAGAAACAACCATTTGAGCGAAAATAAACATAATTACTATTTCACATTCTACTCGTTGTCGCCTATTTTTAGACCCCACACTACCCCCATGTTATATATATCGGATCTAGCCAAAACTTGACGTGAAGGGCATCTCGTGTGGCTAAGTGTGTAATACCTTCACAGTAATTAATATCCCAGGATCATCCAGAATTTGTGCGCCTCCTTGACTGTTACCCTGTCGCTCGCCCCTATAATAGGCGCCATGACGCACAACACAGTTACCAACACCCCACAGTTATCCTGCAAACCAGCAGTAAATTAATTTGCTTATAGGAGACTTACCCCTGAATAACTGAGAATAGATTTAAACTTTATTAGCTTCTCGTCGAACTCTATTAAAAACCAAACCAGAGAAAAAGAAACTTAGTTTACTAACTGTTTCCAATCTTACCTTTAAGTATTGGGCATCCTTTAAAACTCGATTGCCTATTATTTCTTTCGCAACTAACCTTCAACTAGTATCTTCTACTTCGTCTGTTAGCTCTTATTACACGATGGGTGACATGACGGACGCCTCTGCTGGCGAGGATTCTGAATCCAGTGGTGATAGTAGTAATAGTAGCGATAGTAATAATCGTGGGAGCAGCATTTTCGAGAGGAGTGCTGCGCCCTTAAGGATTCCAACAAATGTAGGAGCCACTGATGGCTCCTACATCCCCTCCTCTGGGTATGAAGTAGAGTGCGACACTGCAGCTACTTCATTAAGCGAAATGTCGCTAATTGGTTCATCGGCTCCTAATCGTGTCATCGTCGTCGGTGCTGGCATTTCTGGTTTGCGCGCAGCTTCAGTACTGAAGCGCCACGGTGTGGAAGTTGTTTTGCTCGAAGCCAGGAATGATAGGATTGGTGGACGAATGTTCACGAGCAGGAAGCCCGGTAAACCACCCAGAGAAATAGGTGCCGCTTGGATGCATGAGACTGTGCAAAACAAGCTTGTACACTTGATTACCAAACTTGGAATCAAGTATTATTATGATGATGGAACTCCTTTGTACTATACCCCGTGGGGTCCTGCCAATTCTCGTTTCAAGGCCAAGAAGGTTTGTGACGAGTGGGCTGATCATGTTGAATGGTACTATGGAGAGAATCCTGATGCTGACGATCGTTCGGCACAGGAATTCATTAGAGAATACGTTGCCAACCATCCTCTCTTGTCTAAAGAGGAAAGACGGTGGGCCCCTCAAGCACTGAGGGAGGTTGAACTTTGGATTTCGATCAATACAGACGATGCTTCCACCAAGCATCTGTCATACTATGTCCAGGATCGAAACCTTTATGTAACAGGAGGTTATGATACTGTTGTCGATTTTGTTGCCAAACCATTATTGAGGGATGGCCAAATCCAAATGGGTGTTGAGGTCCAAGGTATAAATACGGAGGATCCACGGAAGGTAATTGTTAATACCATAAGGGGTGGAGTGCCAGTCAATTTTGAAGCTGATGCTGTAATCGTGACTACTCCTCTTGGTGTTCTCAAGCGAGATATGATTTCCTTCACTCCAAGATTACCCGACGTTTACTATCAATCCCTCACTAAGTATTCATATGGATCTTTGGGAAAATTATTCTTCGAGTTTGAGGATGTTTTTTGGCCCAAGGAGAACGACCAAATCGTTTATTATCCATCTCCTGAAGATATGGCAAGAATAGATGCCCCTGTTTTGAACCATGCTTTTGTGGTGAATAATTTATTTGTTGTTGCAGGTGTTAAAGAGTTGTGTATTCAAACTTCGGATCCATTGACACGACAATTGGAGAGCATGACCAAGGAGGAAATTTACAATTTTTTTGAGCCATTGTTTAAGGTTCTCAACACTGAAGCTTATAAAGATCTTCCAGAACTGGTTAGTTTAGAGATTACTCAGTGGTCCAAAGACAAATATGCTGGCTATGGTACCTATAGTGCTCTTAAAGTCGGAGATGACCCATATCTATTCCTGGATTTTCTCAAGGAAAATTCAAATTCTAGGGTTCAGTTCGCAGGTGAACATTGTACGTTGATTGGAAATGGTTGTGTGCATGGTGCATTCGGAAGTGGTGAAGTTTCTGCTAAGAATCTGCTCCACCGTTTTGATATAACCTATGATGGTGACGATTCGGCTGGCTCTTCGCCAGCGTGAGGAGGAAGAAGAGGTTGCTTCCTTCTTCCATCAGATATTAGTTAGCAAACATATGCTTACATAAATTTTAATATAACTACAACATGAACACAAGTTATTAGGCACCATCAGCTATAGGTTATTATCATATTAATTCCGTAAAAAAACCACCATTCAAGCACGAGCTGGGGTTCCCTCAATAAAAGACCGAGCATCGTCTCTGGTTGTCGTTGCAATTCCAGACATCTTATCCTTGAAGAATACACCGTAGAATTTATCTGCAACATCTAACATTTCAGGTCTGAAAGTGGTACAAATAAATTGGGCATTACTGGATTGCTCCTTCAACATGGCAGCAACAGCTGTTCGATATTGGGTATCTAAATTGGCATCAATCTCATCAAACAAGTAGAATGGAGCAGGATCACACTGTTGGATAGCCATAATGAGAGTAAGCGCACATAGAGATTTCTGACCACCCGATAACTGCTCAATTCGTTGCTGGTCATCGTGCTTCGAATTGAATGAGACACTAATGCTAACACCCTCATAGTTTTCGGTGACAGAACGCGCATTTCCATCCTCATTAAGTTCAGGCAAATCTCTTCGGCGTTGGATGATCAGCTTGCCAGATCCCATGGGTACCAGTCTTTCGAAAATCTGAGAATATGCAGCCGCCACTTGCTTGAAAGTTCGCTGGATAGCTTCATCTTTTCGCTGATCAAGAGTATCAATCAAGGTTTCAATAGAATCGAAAGCTTTATCAAGTTCCTCTTTCCTACCGAGCAGTTCATCTCTTTCCCTTGAGAAATTGGAGAATTGGTCACCAGCTCGTTTGTTAACGTGGGCAAACCCACTCACTGCCTCACTTGCTTCATGCTGTAGACGAAGAATATGATCAGAATCCAAGCCGTCATACTCCCTTATTTCGTCTCCAGGCGAATACTTAAGCTCAGCGATCTTTCTGTAAAGCTCGCTTCGTCTAGATTGTAATCTCATCGAACGTGCAGCACCTCTTTCAGAGTCTTTTTGCAATTTATCGATTTCTCGCCCAACTTCTATCTGCTCTTGCTTTACTTCATTCAGTCTGGTCACAAGAACTTCCAGCTCATGTTGAGCTGACTCAATTGATTTTTCGAGTTCTGATACATGAGCTTGCGCTTGATGAATCTTTCCTGCCACATCCTTAAGCTGCACATTCAATGTCTTAGCTACTGTTTGGTCAGCTTCGCTATCAACATCATGAGATGACGCAACCAATTTATCTCGTTGAACATGTAAGTTCCCGTGGAGTTGACTTTGAAGTAAAGCCTTCTGCTCCTCTAGGGCAGAGCGCTCCTCAGTCAACTTCTGTAAGTCCCGCTTTAGTGGTGGGAGAGTCTCGGCCAACTGCTGTAGCTGCGCTTCCTCATTAGGAGACAGGCTGCTAGTAAAAGGATTCTGTAGATCAGCTTGAAGAGATTCAAGCTCTTGCTGAAGAGATTTGATATCAGTCTCCAAAGAAACCTGTTGCTCCTTTTTAGTCTCGAGCAGCTCTCGTAAATGTTGTTCATTATCTCGAATGTACACCAGAGAGTCCTCAGCACTCCTCAACTTATTAATAGCTGCACGATGTTCAGTCGTAGCCTTGTTGATTTCGTTGATTGCCCGGGTGAGCTCTTGGCGTTTGATAATAACATTATTGTTGACCTCAAGATGCTGAGCATAGATTTTTTCGTATTCACCCTTTGCGCTGGAAACCTTTCTAGCAGCATCGATTCTAGATCTACGACTGTCATGATAACCCCCAGACATGATTCCTTGGGTATCTATTCGGTCGCCTTGAAGAGTAATGGTGTCTAGCTTATACTGATGGGAGTACTTTTGCGCGACATCCAATGACATACACACCAGCATTTTGCCAAATACCTGTTGTACTGCCTTCTCGTATATCTTATCATAAGAAACTTTAGAAATCAGAGGTGATGCATCATCAACATTTGGATAACTGTGCTCAGCAGGAGATAGCCGGTTGAGTGGCATGAATGTTACTCGACCGCCGTCACCTTTCTGGAGTTCATGGACAAGATTAGTAGCAATGTCCTCATTATCAACAACCACGTGGAACAAGCTTGTTCCAGCAGTTACCTCTACCGCTGTCTTGTATTTATCATCCACCGCAATAAGCTCTGAAAGTGTGCCGTGGACACCTTGGATATTCTTAGTAGCTACTATATTGCGAATGGCATTAATTCCAAGATTAATATCCTTGCTCATAGAATCAGCAAGTCGTTGCTCAGCTCTAACCTGCCTTGTCTTTGCAGCATCCAAGTCCCGAGATAACCGACTCTCTCGGCGCTCCATATCTTTTCTCTCTTCATCAATTTTGTTACGAGCTTGCTCTGCTTCAAGAACTTGCAATTTAGCTGTTCGTTGAAGTTGAGCTGCCGATTCTATCTGCTCTTTAGTGGTTTTAACAGTCTCAACAGCCTTTTGCAACTGAGTTTTAGTTGCAGATACTTCATCCCTTACAATTTCAACAGCCGACTGTCTATCACCTAGAGTCGAAGAAACGCTCGATATCTGAGATTGAAGCCATTCATCTCTATTTTTCTTTGAAGTAAATTTTGAATTTTGGCCGCGCTTGAGCTGTAGATGTAACTGGGATGTTTCGGCTTCTTTGACTTCAAGCCTCGCTTTGTGTTCCCTTTCTTTTATTGAATCGAATTGAGGAAGAATATGTTGTAGACGTCGTTCACTGGCGGATATATCATTATCCAAGCTCTCCAACTCCAGGTTATATTGCCTCTTTTGCGCAGCAAGCGCCGATTTATTTGAGGCTAAGTCCGATTTCTTCACTTCCATTTCTGCCTGCTTGGTTAACAAGCTCGAGAGGTCCTGATCGACAGACGATTTATCAGCCTCCAATATCTTGATAGATTCGTCCACAGAGGAGATCTTGTCTTCTTGCTGCGCTATTTCATCTTCATATTTATTAAACAGCTCGGAACCCTCCGCAATCTGTTCAACACTGGAAAGGCGCTGCTCCTCATGTGTACTGATGCTTGTCATGACACTCGCAAGTTCTCTATTTAAAAGGATGTGATCAAACGTCCTCTTAAGACGATCTTTCTCCTGATATTCGCGTAGTTCTTTCTTCTCTTCCTCAAGTTCGTCCAACCGAGTACTTATGAATGCAATTGTTTCGTTGATCTTGTCACGATTGCGCTCGGTATCTTGAAGCGTTTTCGTCGACTCCAGCCGTCGCTTTTCGTATACGCTGGTTCCAGCAACATCCTTGAGGATTCGTAGCCGATCAGAATCTTTGGCAGTCGTTAAGCTCGTGATCCTGCCCTGAGGAACAATATAGTATGGGTTCGACTGCGAAAACCCTGCACTTTCCAGAAGCTTTGTTACTTCGTCTTTGCTGACCAGCTTATTGTCGAGTGAGTACTCGTCCTTCTTGAGTCCGATGGTTCGTCGCAATACCACTTCCGAGCTTTCAATTGGAAATCGATTATCATGATTATCAAATACAATCTCAACATACGCACTCATAACACCGGAACCAGAACCGCTATGGAGCAGAGGTTGACGTTTGTCACGACCTAATGATTGGTATCCATCTCCTAACACGAATCGAATAGCTCATGTTAACATCATTACAACCAACATAACCAAAACACAACCGCAGTACTTACCAGCAAAAAAGTTACTCTTACCGGATCCATTCCTTCCTACAACAACGTTATGACCAGGACTGAACTCCTCGGTTACTGTCTCGCTTTTGTAGGATTTGAATCCTTGGATGGCTATTCTCTTGATATGCATGACGAGACGCGAAGTTACGCGGCGCATATTCACCGCTATAAATTTAGCAGTGCATAGTTTAAGGTAGCGGAAAGACTAGTAGACAAAACAGAGTGGATTGAATAACTTCAGTCAGAAACAATGTCAAGGCGGGTAGTTGAAATTAAAGGATGAAATTTGCCGATATTGAGTTTAGTGCATGATACAACATTATTGATTTTAAATTAGTCTCAGAATTACGAGTCCCAATAACCAATGACCAAAGATGCACTATAGATGCTTCTAGCTGGCTATAAAAGCAGGAACAATATGTACAATTAGGATAAATAAGTGAGAAGGCAGTGATACTAAGTAATAAACCACACAGTCTAACGAAACTAGGCTACGATTTTGTCAATGGCCATGTTACATTTACTGTGCATGCATGGCGCATACTGTACGTACAATAGTTCCATTTGTCCGGAGGGCCAGAGCGAGCATAAAAGTATAAAAGTCTGGCTAGTGAATTTATCCGAAAGATTATTTATATTTGGACGATCTGGAATTTCGATTAATGAAAATTGACTGAAGACTTGTCTTTCGAGTTATCCGTTTAGACAGCTTGGATAGGATTTTTCACCCTTTTTCCAGGTTGGTATGATGACTATACTAAGTGAGACCTCGCAGTTATGGTGGACTGAAATCAGTGGTACCCGTAGGATTAACAAAATATGATACCTCTGATACCATGTTGATACCGTACTAAACCAAAACAAATTGCCAATTATTCCTGCTATTACTATATCATATTTTGTTTATCTAGATATATACCAGGCTACCATACTATTGACAAATTCATATTTACGTTTTGCAATCATTTTACGGCTGGGGGGATTCGCCATTCGCCAAAATTGGCACGCCCACAGCAGGACTCAATACGCCGAATTCGGCAAGAGCGACGTGTAAGCTGTCAGTGAACCAATGCAGAATACACCTACCCTATGTGTAATGTCGGAGTTCTGATAGCGCAGCAACTGGAATCAATTGAAAAGTGAATGATACTCAAAGCGCTATCCCAATATCCATTAATTTTCAAAAATGGTGCTGAAGTAGATAAATGATCTGTCATGATGATAATAGGAACAGCTATGGATGGTTGCAATTAGCAATGGATGGATCAATTAAGGGGCGATGCGATAGTGGCACTGCACTCCACTGTTGGCGTTATCTGTTACCCCTGACCCGTTGGGAACTGTGCAGGTGTTGAGGCACGCCAACAACCCGGTATAGCAATCCCCCCAAATCACGATCAAAGCATCGCCTTATGGACAATGACCGGGGACACAGAATGGAAATGTTGAGCTGTTTCCATTTCTGTAAATTTATCATGTCAATTTCTCTATTTCATGGCAGGATCAATGGTTGAATATGAACTGATTCCACCATCGCCGCCTCCGGTTTCGGTGCTCAACCCTCACCCTGAAAAAGCTTACGCGGGTAAGGTTTCTCTATTGACTCAAGGCCCAACAAGGTACAGAGCACTCCCCTCAACCGTTTAAAAAAGCCTGGCAATCCGCGTTTACGTGTGTTGTTTGTTTTCGTCCAATTGATCCATTGAGTTTTTGACATGTCTGCCAAATCAATTCACGAGGCCGATGGAAAGGCATTGCTGTCATACTTCTTGCCAAAGTCGCCAGTCTATAGCGAATCGGAGCCTAAGACTTCGTTCCAGGCATCGACTCCTAAACTGGCGAGCTTGACGTTCCCATCTGTCGAGACAATTGACGAAGTATTGGTAGAGGCTGAGAAGACCTACCCATGGCTGCTTATTCCAGGTGCCAAATTTGTGGCCAAGCCAGATCAGCTCATCAAGAGACGAGGCAAGTCAGGACTGCTTGCTCTTAATAAGACGTGGGCTGATGCCAAGGCTTGGATTTCCGAGCGAGCAGCTCGAACTGTCAATGTTGAGACCATTGACGGTGTTCTACGAACATTCTTGGTAGAGCCTTTTGTTCCTCACGACCAGAAACACGAGTATTATATCAACATCCACTCGGTGCGAGAGGGTGATTGGATCCTGTTCTACCACGAGGGTGGTGTTGATGTCGGAGATGTTGATGCCAAGGCATCCAAGATCTTGATCCCTGTTGACATTGACAATGAGTATCCTTCTAATGCCACTTTGATCAAAGAGTTGTTCTCTCTTTGCCCAGAGTCCCAGCATGAGACTTTGGTAGACTTTGTCAACCGACTGTATGCTGTATACGTTGATCTTCAGTTCACTTATCTTGAAATCAACCCCTTGGTGGTCATCCCCACCGAAACTGGTGTTGAAGTTCACTATTTGGATCTGGCTGGAAAGCTAGACCAGACTGCTGAATTCGAGTGCGGTCCTAAGTGGGCCGTGGCACGATCCCCTGCTGCTCTTGGCCAGACTGTTAGTGCTTCTGCAACTGCCAAGGTTAACGTTGATGCTGGCCCACCAATGGTGTTCCCCGCTCCATTCGGTCGAGAGTTGTCTAAAGAAGAGGCTTATATCGCAGAGCTTGACTCCAAGACTGGTGCTTCTCTTAAGCTGACCATCCTCAACCCCAAGGGTACCATCTGGACTCTTGTTGCTGGAGGAGGAGCTTCAGTGGTTTACGCCGATGCCATTGCTTCTGCAGGATTTGCTAATGAGCTGGCCAACTATGGTGAGTACTCGGGGGCTCCAAATGAGGTCCAGACTTATGAGTATGCCAAGACTGTGCTTGATCTTATGACTCGTGAAGAGCCTGTTGAAGGAGGTAAGGTTCTGTTCATCGGTGGAGGTATTGCCAACTTCACCCAGGTGGGTTCCACTTTCAAGGGAATCATTCGAGCTTTCCGAGATTACAAGACTGCTCTCCACAGTCACAAGGTCCGCATATACATTCGACGAGGAGGTCCTAACTGGCAAGAGGGTCTTCGACTCATCAAAAATGCTGGTGAGGAGCTTGATTTGCCTATGGAGATCTTTGGTCCCGATATGCACGTCTCTGGTATTGTTCCGCTTGCTCTTCAGGGCAAGCGACCCAAGGGAGTCCAGCAGTTTGGTGCTGCCTCTACCAGTCCTTCTACTCCCTTGTCTATTTAAATAGACTGTACTTAATCGTATAATAATTCTTTGCCTGTGTTGCTATACCAATTTTGTAATTGTCCGATACATTTCAACCGTTTATTCTTCTGTCTTCATTCTGCTAATACTATTTTATTAGGTTACATGTGGAAGCGCACCTGAGATCTTTACTTTCCACCTCACATTTATATATACATACATACGCGGCAATGGGTGACGTCGCGACTGAGTCTGATTCAACGCCTGTGCCGGTTAAAACAAAACAATTGACATTGGATAGGTTCACTACAAAGATACCCCGTGATGGCCATCCCAAAATATCACTCAAGATCAAGTTGTCAAGCCCTGCGCCAGAGATTCACGAAGTGGTAGACAATGACGATTACAACGACGATGATGAAAATAGCAATGACAATACCAGGGACGAGGAGGACGAGAATGACCACCAAAATGAGGACAATGAGATTGAAAATAATATATCCACCACTTCTAAATCAAATAAGCGAAAGAAGAAATACAATGTCAAAAAGAAGGATATTGCTGCCAAGCAGCAGCGCAAGCTGCTGCCAGAGCCTGGAGAGCCTGAGGATCTGCCATGGCTAGCTGATGACCAATTGGAGAATGAGCAGCCTCCAATAGATGATGAAACTATAGACAACTCTATGGAAGTCGCATTTTTGGTTTGTTTGAGAGCAAAATTCGACGGGCTATTTCAAGGGGTAGCTAGTCTAGGGCCTCAAGACATTGAAGACGGCGTTATGGAGCCAGATTCGCTATCTCTGCCTGTGGAGCAGTTCATGTGTCGGCTGCTGACTCTGCTGCTTAATCGAAAGAAGTATGTAGAAGTTGGCAAGTACAAGGGTGCTTTGGAAGAACTCCAAAGCCAGATCACCAGTTTAGGTGTCAGTCCTCATTGGCCCTATATTCGCCTTAAAGCGCCGGATGCAGTCAATAACTTGACGTGGCCAGAAAGACTAGGATTTTTGTATTCTCTTGGTCTATGGACACTATCGAATTCTGAAAGTGTCAAGTCGGCTATTGTTGCTGAAAGGCTTTCTCCAAATGTTGATGAGGATGAGAGTGACTTGACTACAATTGATTTTCTGTCATCAAGAAGTAGACCATTGGGTACTGATGAGAACAACTACCGCTACTGGCTTATTAAGGGAGTTGGCGACACTCCGTTTCGATTATACAGACAGTCCAATCCAAGACTACGGAATGTCAGTTGGACCAGTGTAGCAGGCACCATTTCAGAGCTGGAGACAATTGCGGACGGACAGCTAGTTGCTGATATCTCTAAACAGGGCAAAAAACTACGTGATAAATTATTAGCTGTTTTGGAAATTCTCCGTGAACAGGAGGATCGCCAGTTCAAGAACATGAGAAAGGAAAGGAGGCGAGTTGACTTGATCCAAGAGGCAGAGAGAATCAGGGGCGGGGAAGGTCGTTATTCGGGTAGAACTAGGGGACGGAAAGTTAATTATAACATTGATGAATTGAGTGAGATGTCTGTGGGCCATTCCGATGATGGAGAGGCTTACATTGATGCTGAGCCCGATCGATCGCGGGCTCTGAGGGCTGGCACGAGAAGATCAGCTCGTTTACAGGACATTTCAGTGGATAGTAGTGATGACGAAGATGGTATCACGTATCAACGCGAGCTTCCAGTGACAAACGTTCAATTCGATTCCCCTCAATTGTCAACTAACAGCGACGATCTGTCAGGGCCTATTCCAATGGAAGTTGAGCCCAAACGAGAGCAGTCTTTATCACAAGCTGTTTCTCTTTCAGAGTCTGAACTACCTCTTCGAGGAGAACCGCCGGTGTCTGAGTCTCACATAACTGCAATCTCTTCGCATGGAGAATATTCTGAAGGAACTACCACAACATCGGTAACTCCTATCTCAATTGATATGGTATCACAATCACAAGCAACTGCTCAGTCTGAGGTTGCTATGCCATCAGCTAATAATGAGTTTGTTGGAACAGAAGGTCAAGCTCAAATTTTCCAAGCTATGGCTATGGGTGACCAGGCAGGACCTTATAACTCCCTCTCGCATAATGAAAAAAATGGAACAATTGAACGAGATCAATCTACTCTACACGACCCCCAGATTCATGAGGCTATTAACTCAGTATCGGAAGCTGGAAAAGTCGATACAAAAGAAAGCATTCTACACACTGGGCCTCAGCAACATTACATCAATGCATTATCTCACTCATAATATAGTTTACAACGATAAATAAATAAATTAACTAGCTCTTTTTTGACTTTGAGCTGTCTGGAGCTCCTATGCCACCAAGGAACGATGTCAAAACTTGTAATTTTGGACGACTTTTCGAGTCGTACTCGGTATCTATGCTTTCGGGCTCTTCGCAGAAACCGCCGATTTGATCATCATCGCTCGAATTAGCCTCATATCCACTGCTATCTTGATCAAGTTCTTTTGAATATTCTTGGCGCGATTTATTTTCGATTTGCGCTTCTTCGCGATAATCTAACTCTTCTCCCTTTGTTACTTTTATAGATTTATTTTCGGGACCAGATACTAGTGAAGATGCTGGTGATGAATTACTAGCCATTCCGCCAATTGTCCCCTGGCCATAGACAAAATGTAACGGACGCCCATCACTATCGATAGACACACCAGAATTCGAGCTCGTTGGACTCATGACTTCTTGTAATCTTGACGAAGTATGCTGAGTTTTAATAAAAGTATTGCGAGTGCGTTGTTCGTTAATCGCCTTTTTCTCACTTATCAATGCCTGTTCATGAAAGAACCTTTGATACGGACAAACACGCCAGTCAGGCTCTCCCATCACGGTAGATCCAACGCGCCACAAAGTCGTCAACCTATCAAGGGTATGCTAATACGAGGGACTTGAAGAACAAATAAATAGAATTAAACCTGTTGGGAAATGACACAAGATAAAGCAAAGTTTATTAATCACCGGACTAGATCATCCGAGATACGGCTGGTGGGGTGTGGGCTGGATGCAATTTGTTCTATGCGGCTACCTATTTAGGCAGATTAGGAAGAAATGTTCCTCATTAGGAATGCTAGCCATTTAGGGGAGGAACGACGATCCCTTCTGGATGTAGAATGAATCCCGCTTCAAATGTGGGGTGCGTCTATGTATGCGGGTAGGTACGCAAGTCTATGTAGTAGAAATAGACAAAGTCTCCAGTTCCTTTTGAAAGAAATCTGGTCCATCCTTTGTAAATGATCTCAACGCACTATTGGTATAATGCGAGTCGTTGTAGAACTTTATAAGCGACCTTAAAGCCACCTCTTGTGGGTAGGCATCGTCGATTTCGGCGTTGACATCGACACCAGCCAGCCAGTCCTCCCTTAATTTAGCTTTGCAGTTAAGATATATTGCAGAGATCAGATCCATATTATTGTATTTCCACTTTTTACCGTTGAACGGTACCTGGTCTTTGAATAAATCAAGAGTGAGCTTCCATACTTGGTCCTCGTATACACTGAGACCACGCTTGAGAGTGTCGGAAGGGAGCTCGGCGACTATTATTATTCGTTGTGTCTTGTTATGTATAAGCAACCGTAACACTCGCAGCATATTAATTAAAGTGAAGATGCAATTTTTGGTGATGCCATTAGCCGATGGCTCCTCTGGTTCCACGCCCCGACATGACGCAAATAAAGGCAATTGACCAGACGATTGTTGGATCAATGCAGATTCAGGCTCAACCTGGAAAGAGTACAAGAATTTGTACACAAATAAATAATATTTGGCATCAAACAGCAATGATGACACGAATTCAAACTTCAGAACATGATGAGCTTTGAACCATGCAAGTATCAGCTGAAGAAGCGATGAAGTGACCTTGACACGAACCTCGCGTGCATGCTGAACCACATCTTCAGAATCATCATGGTTGAAGCTTATTCCACTCAGCATGAGTTTAAGAACAACGTTGATGAATGAATTAATTGACAACAGCGTAGCACTATAAAATTCATCAATTCGATTTAAAATGACCTGTTCAACGGGTAAGTTACAATCTTCAGCATCACCCGCAGAAGGGTCATCGTTGAGATCCATATCAGGAATCCATCCACGCTCGTATTTCATGAATCTGTCACGTTCCTGCCAAAGTTGGACCATTGCAGGGGTGGTTCGAATTCGAGATGCAAATAGCTTACTGCCTTCAACAATGCTCTCAGGGACATCGCTATCAGTAGGATATATGAATGGAAACCCAGGATTGGTCATGAAAACCGACTTTCGTACCTTCTGCCCAGACGTCATTGCTGGTGACATTGGTGGAGATGGAGCCGGGGTAGCAATATGAACAGTTGGAGGTGGTAGTGATGCATTTGATGGTTGAGTATGGGACGGACGTGAAACCTGTATGAAATGTGAGATGCTGTGATTGTTGTCCAGCTCCTTTGGGATAGTAGAGAGAGGAGGAACATAAGTTGGATATCTTGATACAAGATCTTCACGAAAAGCATGATAGTCTAATGGTGAAGCCGATATCGTATCCTTATTTTTGTCATCAGCTAGTCCACACTTTTTTCGCATGTATGCTTTGACAGCTGCGAGCCTTTGAGAACCCCCAAACGAAGCTAGCATACACTTCCAGCACAGCAGGCAAAGTTTTGTAGTAAAACCATGGCCAACATCTATCCACCTAGTTCTACCAATAACATCTATCAAATAGGGCAAAATAGGAGGCTGTAACGAGGCCATATCACTGCTGAAATCATCGCTTTTGTATAGCATCTGTACCAACAAATATAGTACATTCAAAATCGGTTCTATTGTCATGACATCAGGCGCATCTGCATCCAGCAATAATCCTTTGGGGATTCTAGAATCTAGAGCTTCAACCAATAAGGAATATAGTATTTTCAAACCCTTGCACTTGTAGATTAACATTGAGTTCTCCTTTATAGCCGACATCTGATCCCCGGGGGATTCAGATCCACCTTTGGGAAATGCTCCTAGGGCAATATAATTTAGAATCATAAGAGCATCCTCACGAAACTCCTGTGATTGACAATCAGTTAGCAGACCAACTACAATCGAGTGACGGTGAGACTGAGACAATGTTTCCCATGGCTTGTATTTGAGTCGGTAGCTTTTCAAATATTCTTGCAGAAAGTCGATATTAACAAACTCATCCAGTTCTTCTTCATCGTTACCACAGTCTTCATATGTGTAATCGATCTTGGTGACTGCATTGAGCGATTGCTTGAAAGTCCCATCTTCAGCCTTTTCATAGATTTGTTCAGCAAACGCGATATCATTCAGAGGCTCAGACGATTCCACCGCAGCAAACTCATCTGTCAAATCATTGATCTCATCTACTCTGTCAGGGACAATGTCATCATCTACCGAGGCCATGTCTTTAGATTCCAGTTGCCTAGCTGATTGGCTCCCAGAGAATTTGGCAGTAATAGCTATGTTTAAGTTTCTAGAGGCGAATTCTCCTCAAACCAAGATGGGGGTTTATAGACTTGTTTATTCCAGAGCGGCTTTGACTTCATGTCTTCACTAGAATCGGTGCTGGGGGTCAGGTAAGTTTGCTTATGAAAGCAGGAGCGATTGCTAATGAAAAGGATCAAGATCACCACTATCCTAGATAATTCGGTGAGTGGCAAGGTATATGCTTTGTGTCCCGTCACAAACACCATTACTCTAGCCGAAGATGGTGGGGATCGCAAGGGATCAGGGTCGCCCGACCGTGCATCTAATGTCAATTATCGAATCATCAAGACATCATTTATAAAAGATGTGACGGTACTTGACAAGCCTAGAAAGCAGTCTTCTGGGGGACAACAGCCCAAACAAACAACCTTTGGGAATGCAGTTCCAGCTGTGGGTCCAGTTGATATTGCAGCCCTCGAGAAACGAATTGCTGCAGGGGTTGGTCGTGCAACAGAGGCCCGAGCCATAAACGGAGTTGGCGTCAGTGCTGAAGGCCAGCTTATCTTTAATACTTTGTACAAGACACTTCCTTGTCGGTGGCATGACAAGTCGATTGTGGTTATGGATGAGGTCCTTGTGGATCCACCTTATACTGCAGATAGTTGTAAAGCCGACTCTGCTACGTCTGCAGCCCTACAACTTGTCAAGAAAATTGTTGGTGGTGCAAGAGACCGTATCAAGGGAGGTTAGTGCATTTTTATTACATACATTTGACTATGTTGTTTTTCTTTTCTTCTTCCTTTCTTTTGGTTACTGAAGAGCTTTCTCTCAGAGCCCATATTCACATTCTGTTTTGTCTCTAGATGGTTGCCAGTTGCCAGTTTATCTGTGCTGTTTGAAATAACTTTGATCCTCTCTTCGATGTTCCCAAATACCCATCCAAATCTTCCCACTGAACTAACAAAGTTGTCGTTGAGCTGTTATCCAGTGGAATTTTCAGAGCCAATGTTTCAAATAGCGCATTAAAGTTCAAATGCCCACAGCTGCATAGAAGGCCAACACTTCGAGATGGTAAGTATTTCTCAAAATAGATACCAATATCCGGCACCATACTCAGAGATGTCCCGAGCTGTAGGCCTACTGCAGTATTATTCCATGGTCCTGTTCTACTGGATATATCCTTTTGACTTAGACTAGTGATTTTGCGGGGCCGTCGATAATAATTGGATTTTTGCAAAAAGTCATAAATATCAATCTGGAAATCAACTGTAGAACATCCTGTAAGATGGATGGATTTCAGTTTTACAACATATCGGTCTGCATCGTCTAAACCGTGCGGATGATCCCTCCACATTTCAACGTACCGTAGATACTTTTGTTGGCTACCAATAGATACTTTTGTTGGCTACCAATAGATACTCCAGGACCAAAACCAGGTCGCATTCTGGCAGTTGTGAACGTATTCATAGCAGTTTGATACCCGAATGACAGACTGGACATTAAATAGGCACAAGCAATTGTTCCAGATCGTCCTTGGCCTGCTTTGCAATGCAGAACTGCTACATTTCTAGGATCTTCAGCGAGGAACCGTTGAATTGAATCGACTGCCGACACTAGCAGTTGGAACGGAGGAGAAGCATGGTCAGGAAACGGGAATCTCGCCACTTTTCCAATAAATTCATCATCATCATAATCACCTTCTTGTTCAGCTCGAAAGTTCCACATTTTCCAGTTCTCGCCATGATGGCGGATAAGAAACTCTCGAAGCTGTTTGACGGGAGTTCTATACATAGACTTGACGTAGTCACTGGTAGGCATGGATGTCACAATCAAATTTGGCATGACATATGCCAAATCCAGAGTGACCTCGTCATCAGAAAACTGACGTCTTGGTGCAGCACATGCCACTCTTAGCAGAGAACTGACCATCGAAGGCGAACGGATATGATTAACCTTGCATGCACGGCGCAGGAACATACATATGCTAATGCCGCACTATGCATGCAACAATGCAATAAACAAAACCTTAAGTTATCACATCGTACAGTATAATGTCTACTAATGCAAGAAGCTTATCCGTATACTTGAAATTATTGATTTTCCTAGGGTTAATCTATCGTGTAGGGAATATCATTTAGCATCTATTCGTCTTTTGATTTAGGGTGTTTGATAGTCAAGCACCAAATGTCCAAGTAACTGGTGATCTCATAAATAATCTCAGCGATGAAGGAGCCATATACACCCAAACTGAAGCCCAAACCAGCCCATACAGTTGCCACTCCAGTAACTGCCAGATCCCAGCCAAGCATTGTTGCAAACACATGAGCAATGATGCCAATCGTGGGTAACAGCATCAGAGGATTCCATATTGGGAATTGTTGACTTGTTACGTGACAAGTTATAATTTGTCCCACAGTAAGAGCAACACAAATGCCCGCTGCCAAACTTAATGGCAAGAGATGTTGATACAAGATTTCTGGAGACAGGAAAATCCATACTGGCAATGTAACGAAGAACCCAATGAATGGTAAAACTTGAGATACAACTGGTGCCAGTGGTAGCTTGTCTTTGACACGAGCATCAATAACATGCGAAGATGCAGTGACAATGTTGAAACCCAATGCAACTCCACCAAATATCAAATACACGTCTACAAGTGAAAGCTCTAGAATTACATCTGGCACACCAAGATCTTCTGCTAATTGTCCAAGTCCAATGAATGCCAGAAATTCTGATTGCCATAACGAAGGACCATAAACCGCAGTAATGAGATATATAGCGATAATCATGAGGATTCCTTCAACGGGACCTGAAAACATCGATAGGAACAATGTATGTGTATGATATTCCTCCCATGTAGTTAAATAAAAGTTCAGCAAGGTTGCGAATTGAGCAATAATCACATTCCAGCCATATCCCATATTAGTAGCTGATGCAAATAGCAGTACTTCCAATGTGGTGTTCAGTGCGTCACAGCAGTGGTCGAAAAGCTCACCCAATGGGCCACTTTGGCCGGTTCGTCGACTTCGTCAGATCACTCGTTTTTGGAACTTAATGGTACTTACGCTTGTAATCCATCACACGCATCAAATGTTTGGTACAAAAACAGTCCAATTGCGTACGAGACGTACACCAAGGGAGGACACTCTTGGTCAAATGTGGGGTTATAATACAACATTGTAATGATATTGATTATGACGAATCCAAGTCCCATCAACGTAACCTTGTTAGATTTCAATTTTTCATGTTATTCTGATACCTACGAGATTGGGACTAGTTGGTTAGCAGAACTTATAGACGGTAAAACTTACGCGATCCATAGTGGGAACAGCTTGATGAACTGGGCATAAAAAGGTTTGAGAATGTACTTTGACACCAGTGACAAGTCAACCGAGGAATATCTTGTTAAATCGGAGTCCAATTAAAATGATTGGGTACATACCTGTACTTTTTCAGTCCAGGAAGAGCTGCCTCCGGAAGAAAGATTCCCATTGTCAAGAGTTGAAGAAATTATTGGTGGTTCGGGGCATCAAAGTTTGAGTCATGTGACAATGTCATGTGTCAGAGTCAGCCACAGGTTGGCTAGATTTGACAGTGGCTCCAGAACGCAATAGGAGAAATTAAAATCTTAAATATTCAACTTTTGTTATCAAATTTTGTTATCAAATTTTGTTACATTTAAATTAAGGTTTCAATTTTTCACTACTGGAACTTTTTTGGATCCTGGTGTACAGTGTAGTGTATATCAATCATCCGTATCATGCGGATCATGACATAGACGCGTAGACTGAATTATGCGTATCTGACCCAAGGAAGCATCAATGGGTAAATATCGGATTCAAGCCATTACTCGAATGCTATAGGAAAATTCATATTGATCTACCACGAAATTCATTCAGACCTAGATATCTAATCCGTCACTCAGCACTCGAAGCACGAAGCTCGAAGCAATTAATCTTGCAAGCAATCTTACAAATCTATTAAGGGGCTACATACATTATTAGAAGTTCATACCACTCCATATACATGTATCGACAAGCTATCCAGCAATTCATCAATTGGTATTATAGTCCTAGCAATTTGCATGCGAAGCAGAGGTCTGGAAGATATTGCTAACATAATTGGTAGCAACAGTAGATAAATGAAACATCAATTGTGACCAAAAATATCTTGTGGTAAATAGAGGTAAAACTCACGCTGATACATAGATAGTGCTTAGAGTGTATACGCTACAGGATAATTTGCATCCTACCAGACATAAGCATGCCACGATAAGAGCACCATAAGAGCACCTGAAGCCAAATTGGAGATATTTCAGATAAATCTTAGCAAGATACTATTTTGACTTCGCTGTTGGTGATTCGTAATTATCACATAAAAGCTATAGAACTTTGGTAACGATGATTCGCGGTTATCCTGGGGGTCGAAATTCGTTATCAAAATCACATTAAAGAGCCATAGAATGTGATGCAATGCTAATTAGAAATATTAATAATCAGTATTAACAACACCAATTGTGGTTATTTCATTGGTAACTTTAGCATAGCTGTGTATACATATTTTTGAATGCGTTATGTTACGTTCCCACAGAAATCAATCCTTCTCACATAGAGAATCTATTCAATCACAATCGTTCGACAGCAAAACTATTATCACTTACCGTTAGAATCATCCTAGAAGCAGCCTAGAACGATCATAGACATCTTGTCATGCCCACTAGATCTACAATAGCCACTATTTCAAGGATATTTGGTCCGCCAAATTTATTGCACCATATAAAATCTTATCAACACCACAACCAGATCTTTTAGATCTCATAAGCAATGCTTCTAATAAATTTTGCAGTATAAAAATTCACAGTACGAGCGTCAGGCATGGCCAGCATCTAACAATACTGAATATCCTACTAACAAAAAAAGAACATAAATAAAAAGCATGCAAGACTTAGATTCAATCCCTAGAAATTCTGGAGGGAGAATATCCCTATATATACCTAGACATGTATCTACAGCTGCAAACGCAGCCAACAAAGTGACCCGTTATAATCCCATGCTAAATGCTCGGCTGCTGTGACCGCACTGCGGACAATCTACTGTGTCTCATTCTTGCACACCCCGTCCAATCCTTTCCAATCCGGTCGCCATGCACTAGGCCTCGTTGATCGTCGACCTCCCAGTAGCGCACGTGTGTCTGTGTTTAGGGTAACGTACAATCAAGTCAAGTGTGTGGACAATTACAACGGAGTATACCTCATTATGAAATGAAAACATTGTGGAATTGAAAAATGAAGATGTCCACTATGAAGTGATATTTAGTTTCGAGCAAAAAAAGGCATTTGGATAATCAGATTGACTCCATATTGATTTTTGTTCGCTATGGAAGTGCAGTTTCCGTCTCCAGTACGCACTAGTCGCATAAAAAGCAATTAATGGGTTTTAAATATGCAATTATCAGCCTGTAATCAACCACATTTTTACCTCAACCCGCCCAAAACCACCCATATAGCTGCTCAAATCATCCTCCAAGCACCCAGCCACCTGCATTAATGCGGTTATCCGCCAGAACTTGGTTCCTTTAAAGTAACCGCATTGCATGGCATCGGCCACCATTTTGTTAACAAAAAAGAAAACAAATAAAATCCAAAGCAGGTGGTCGAAGACATCGGGCATTTTCTTCTTCTTGTTCTCTTTAACCCCGCTGACATTTTTGTTTTGTGGTTCTACAAGCCATGAAGTTTGGAGAGGTTTTAAAGTCGTCTCTTATCAGAGACTATTATTACTACTATATTGCCTATGATGACTTGAAGCATGAGCTCAAGAAGTCTTCCAATGACAATTGGTCCGAGACCGAGGAGGAGAGGTTTGTCAGTTTGCTGGAATCCGAGCTTGACAAGGTATTCACTTTCCAAAAGGTAAAGACCACTGAAATCTCTCGACGAATTAAGGATGTAGAGAAGGCGGTTCAGGACGTAGTCAGATTGTCCGAGTCTCAGATGCTTTTAGATGAACAGCAGTTTGAAGACCTCGAGGAGGAACTTTCTGATATTATTGCTGACGTTCATGACTTGGCCAAGTACACTCGGCTCAATTATACCGGTTTCCAGAAAATCATCAAAAAGCATGATAAGGTGACCGGATGGACATTGAAGCCTATCTTTACGGTGCGATTGAATGCCAAGCCATTCTACAAAGACAATTATGACATTCTGGTTGTAAAGTTGTCTAGATTATACGACATGGTGCGAACAAGAGGAAACCCTGTTCGTGGAGATTCGTCGGCAGGTGGTGCTCAGCAGAACTTTGTTCGTCAAACAACCAAGTATTGGGTCCACCCTGATAACATCACCGAGCTCAAGTTGATTATTCTCAAACATTTGCCAGTGTTGGTGTTCAATGCTAACAAGGAGTTTGATAAGGAGGATTCGGCTATCACCTCCATTTACTACGACAACACCCATTTGGATTTATACAGAGGCCGTCTTGAAAAGAGTGAAGGAGCTGAGGCCATCCGACTGCGATGGTACGGAGGCATGGGATCAGACCAGATTTTCGTTGAGCGAAAGACCCACAGAGAAGACTGGACTGGTGAGAAATCTGTCAAGGCCCGATTCACCCTTAAGGAGAAGAATGTCAATGACTTCATGAGAGGCAAGTTCACTGTCGATCAAGCGTTTGAAAAGGCTCGTCGAGAGGGCAAAAAGTCTCTTAAGGAAATTGAGAGTTTGGAGGCACTTGCTCGAGAAGTCCAATATGCTGTGCTAAAGAAGCGATTGAGGCCTGTTGTTCGATCATTCTATAACCGAACCGCTTTCCAACTTCCTGGAGATGCTCGTGTACGTATTTCTCTTGATACTGAGCTCAGTATGGTCCGAGAGGACAATTTTGATGGAATTGACCGAACCAATAAGAATTGGCGACGAATGGACATTGGTATTGACTGGCCATTCAATCAGTTGCCTGAGAAGGATATTGAACGGTTTCCTTATGCCGTTCTTGAGGTCAAGCTTCAAACTCAGATGGGCCAGGAGCCTCCTCAATGGGTTCGAGAACTTGTGTCTTCTCATCTTGTTGAGGCCGTGCCAAAGTTTTCTAAATTTATTCATGGAGTAGCTACTGTATGCCCTGATAAGGTCAAGCTTATTCCTTTCTGGCTGCCACAAATGGATGTCGACATCCGAAAGCCTGCCAAGCAGTATTCTGGTATCGAACACCCTATTCACGCAGGTTCTTCTGTGTCAGATATGGATTATGCCTCGACTTATGGTGATGAGGAAGAAGGCATTGAGAGCTCGGTGGCTCGACAGTCAAGCATAAGATTTGATAACAACACCACTGAAAGAAATCGAGAAGCTGCTGATAGTGAAACCACTCCTCTGTTACAAACATCGTCTTCTTCTAGACAACGAAGATCAGAGCTTATTGCCAACTTCCCAATACTCCAGCCTGTTGCCGATGTTTGGAATGGTGCTTATTCTTGGTTCCAGGGTGCTTTCTTGTCAACTGACTATATTACAAGCATCCCCGCTGGTACTGTGTTTGTAGAAGATGTCATAGTTCCTGATGGTAAGACCATTTGTGTACCTGTTCGTATTGAGCCCAAGGTTTATTTTGCTACTGAACGAACTTTTTTGGCTTGGCTGGAAATTGGTATCCTCTTAGGTGCCATTGCTGGAGGTTTATTGAACTTTGGAAACGACCTTGCTGTTGATGCTGCTTTTGGCTTTTTTATTGTCGCAGTAGCTACTATCTTGTACTCAATTGTGTTATATATCTGGCGAGTCCAGCAGATCAGAAACAAGCGAGCGGTTCGATATCATGACCGTGTTGGTCCCACTGCGATTTGTATCGCACTGGCTGCTGCTACTGGTGTCAACTTCTTTCTTCAGGCTACTAGATAATCAAGCATTATAATCTTGGATGTAATAATAGCATTTTGTTTTCGTTTTCATTTTCGTTTTCGTTTTCTCTTTCAACACGAAGTAAAATACATATACATATAGATAAATCATTCACCATATCTAATAGGCTTCATAACCAATGGTCTCTATCTTGTCGGTCTTGGCTAGCACCTCCTTCTCCATATCATCCATATAGGTTTGCATTTTAACATAATACTCCGGCATAAAAGCTCCAAGAATGCGAATAGCCAATAAAGCTGCGTTTGTGCAATTGTTGATGGCTACAGTGGCTACTGGAACGCCTCGTGGCATCTGTACAATAGAATGCAAAGAATCGACACCGTCAAGTACACTTCCCTTTACAGGGACACCAATAACTGGTAAGCTGGTCATGGCTGCCACCATACCAGGCAAATGAGCAGCACCTCCAGCTCCAGCTATTATCACCTTAACACCTCTCGAGGCTGCCTCAATAGCGAATTGAGACATTCGGTGTGGAGTTCTATGAGCGGAGACGATCTTTAGTTCAAATGGTACACCAAACTTCTTCAAGATATTAGCACCAATAGCCATAACTGGTAAATCAGAGTCAGATCCCATTATGATACTGACGAGAGGATTCTTACTGGTACCTGCAAGTTCTTCCTCATTGGCGTTAGAAATAGCAACAGAAGTATCCTCAGATGTACCGTTAAGTATTCTGTTAAGACGAATCTCTGCCTCTTGCATACTAGCACCGATGATATTAATATGGCCCATCTTTCGTCCTGGTCGAGTAGTCTTTCCATATAGATGAACTATGGCACCAGGAGTATTCAAAGCTCGCTTGCAAACCTCTAGCTCAGAGTTGGGCTCTTCACCACCTAATATGTTAAGCATGATTGCATTTGTAGATGGCGTCGATAGATTCGAAAAGCCTCTTGGAAGAGGAAGATCTAGGACAGCACGAACATGTGCCTCGAACTGTGAAGTTACACAAGCATCCTGAGTGTAATGCCCAGAGTTATGGGGTCTGGGCGCAATTTCATTCACCAAGATTTTACCATCTTCCAGAAGGAACATCTCTACTCCAAATATGCCAGCTCCTTGGAAGGTCTTGACTGAATTTTCAGCCTCTAATCTAGCCTTTACCTGGACAGATTCAGGCACCCTAGCCGGTGCAAATACCAAATGACAAATGTTGTTCTTCTGGATGGTCTCCACAGTAGGATAAGAATGGACTTGACCATCGATAGTTCGAATCACCATAACCGCGAGCTCCTTAGTGAACGATGCCCATTTTTCTGCATATAACGGTCTTGAGTGTAGGAACTTAAGAGCATCGGGAATTGAGTCTGCAGATTTGACCACAAAGTTCCCTCGACCGTCATAGGCATCGGTTCGAGACTTGAGCATAAATGGATATCCAAATTCTTTTCCGACCTCACTGAGGGACTCAGGAGTACTCTCAACTGCCTTGGCCTGAGCTGTAGCAATACCATGGCTAATCAGATGCTCCTTTTGAGTGTATTTATCCTGGATCAGCTTAATAGTGGCTGGCGAAGGATGAACTTGAAGAGTTTCAGACTGTAAGCTCATGAGAATATCAGCATTTACATGCTCAATTTCAATAGTCAACACATCTGACTTTTTGGCAAGTTCTGCTATCGCTTCAGCATTTGTAAATGAGCCATTCACATGCTCAGTCAGAGCATTGATTTGCTTGGCTGGGGATCCTTCACCATCCAACACTACAGTTTGAACGTTGAGACGATGGGCTGCTTCGACCATCATTCGACCAAGCTGCCCGCCACCTAGAATACCAATCTTCCTAGAGTCCATTTTAATGTAAACGCAATAAAGTGACAAATAAGTGCTCAAGCAAGCAACTCGAGATTCTGTCACTGGTTCTTAGCAGTTAAAGAAAGTGTCACGCACGGCTGAGAATCTTTTTTCAGATTTTAGCTATCTTGCACAGAGCCCGGGTAATCGTCTAGGAGACGAGCTGTCTGTTGTTACTAGGACAACCATACCATTACCCTAATAAACACCATCAGGCACCATATTATGTCTCGTTTCGACTTACTACCGTCATCTGAACAAACGCCAATAAATATTGTTGTTCACCATTATTTTATTATTTATTTCACAAAAGGAGTTCCTCCTGCACGATATACTACTCATTTCATGATATAGATCGATGAATGGAGCAGTTGATTTTTCAGTTATAGAGGATCAGAAGGAGAACATCCTGCCAGCTCGTGAGGGCAGATCGGTCCAAGCTTTAGCCAAAACTTTCTCTACAGGACCATTGGAGTCGCGAGATTCAAATGATACTCAACGGCAACAGTTTGAAGAGCTTATAGGTGAGACTGATGAACTGGATGATCCTCTGGAGCCTTATTTGGAGTATATCAAATGGATTAATGACACTTACCCTCAGGGTCACACGTCGGAGTCTGGTTTAGTAGATCTTTTGGAGCGATGTACTTCGCAATTTCGAGATGCTTCTCATTATAAGGATGATCCCCGATATTTAAAGGTCTGGATGCAATATATTCGTTATTCGGATGCTCCTAAAGAAGTTTTCATTTATTTGGCACGAAAAGAAATTGGAACACATTTGTCAATGTATTATGAGGAATATGCCTCCTATCTGGAAACAACCAATCGAAAAGTACAGGCAAGAGATGTCTTTGAGATGGGTATTCAAGTCAATGCTCGACCAGAGCAGCGACTGCAACGTCGTTATAAGGAATTCTGTGACCGCCTGGAAGTTGACCCACCTCTTACCGATGAACCAACCTCACCTGCTCTGCCTATTGTTAGAAAAGCACTCGCTCTCAAAGACGGCGATGCTCCCGACTCTTCGGAGACATCAGGGGGTCCAATTGTCGGAAGGTCTAAACTTCAGGTTTTCAGTGACCCAACTGGGTCTAAGTCTGAGCCAGCCGTTGTCAATAATGGAGGTTGGGACTCAATTGGTAGTTTAGCATCGAGGAAGAAGGAGAACGTAGTTCAAGCTCAACTTTGGGCTGGTCAAACATTGGAGTCTAATGGTATTTCAGCTCCTTCGCGAACTCTCAGCGTGTTTAAGGATCCTGTCCCTTTTCAGCAACCTGGCAAAAAGGAAGAACGGATGGCCGTGGCTCTACAGTATTTGTACGATGAGAACGGCGAAGAATATTGTTTGGAAGAGATATTAGCACGAGCTCGCAGCCTTGTATATTCTGCTCCAGTGCAAGACTCTGACGTGGTTGTTACAAAGGAAATTCCATTAAAAGGTTTGTTTCTTTCGTCCTTGATTTTTTCTTCTTCTTTTTCTCTTGTTTTATTGGAATAAGCTAACAGTAGATGAACCGGAAATTTCAGTTCCAAGGTCGCCAACTATGACAATGCATACCAAGGCTGCTACTGATGATGTTTATGAAATGTTCAATCAGTCTATTAAACCTGATTCTTCGAGCAGTGATGATGGATATAGTGACGATGATGACGAGAATAATAACTATGAGGACAATGAAGATAATGAAAGTGATTACGATGAAATGAAGACAACTCCACGAGGTATGAAAACTGGAAGAAGAAAATGTTCAAGTGTTATTAATGACCAGAGTAATGCCTTATCGCTGGCAACCCCAAAGAATGGTGGTACTTTTAGGAAGGGGAGGTTACCTTTTATGACTCCAATTGCAGAGGCTACTGAAGTTACCACTCCGAGCCCAAAGAGATATCGATCATCTGCCAGTCAATCCCCTGGAAGTTATAGCTCACCAGCCGGATTCCCACCCTCTACTTCGGAAATTCCGTCACCTTCGCATGTAGTGAATGCCGCGTTACCATCTGTAAGGCAACAACTATGGTCAAAAATATCACAGGCATTAACAAAAGTCGACGGTTTCAAAAGATATGACCATATGAATAATAGAAAAGAATACCTCAAACGAACCATAAAGGCCAGAGCAGCAGATAAGTCAGTATCAGCTCCAATAATGCAATTTGCTGGTTATGAAAGTTATGAAAGTGCATATGCTGTCCATCGTATCCTCGGCGAAGGTGCTTTTGGATCAGTATATCTTGCAGAATCTGCCACAAATGGATGTCTCAAAGCAATCAAGGTAGAAGAAGCATCTCTACCCTGGGAATTCTATTCAGTGACGGCCATTCATGAGCGTTTGGCGGGCCATAGAGAGGCCAAATCGATTGTCAAGGCTCAAGAGTTTTATGGATTTGCTGATGAACAATATATAATCATGGAATATTTCTCACAGGGAACAATTCTTGATGCTGTGAATATAGCCAGCTCTCTTAATGAGGGAAATAATGGTCTAGATGAGTGTGTTGCTATGTTCTTTACCATTGAAGTTCTTAGGGTCATAGAGACTTTGCACCGAATTGGCTTCATACACGGAGACGTCAAACCAGACAATGTCATGATTCGTCTTGAAGAAGACCAGGATGATGACTGGGAGCGGATGTATAAACGTGATGGCTCTGATATATGGTCGAAAAAGGGAATTGTTATGGTCGATTTTGGAAGATGTATAGACACATCTCTGTTTCCAGCTGGCGTTCAATATATTGCTGACTGGGATGTTGATGAACAGGATTGTTTGGAGATGCAGAGAGGTTCACCGTGGACATACCAGACGGATTACCATGGTTTGGCCAATATTGTTCATTTGATGTTATTTGGTAAATTTATCAAAACTTTGGGAGAGAAAAGCAATTCTAATAGTATACTTCGTTTGTCTTCTCCGCTCAAAAGATATTGGCAAAAAGATATTTGGAATGATCTTTTTGACACCTTGCTGAATTCTTCTCTGACGGGTCAACGAATTGGGTCTGGACTACCTATAACTGATTATCTATCCTCAATTCGTACAAGGATGGAAGATTGGCTGGAGCTCAATGGCACATCACTTAAACTGAATCTTGCTCGACTGCAGTCTGAAATTCGCGAACGGAGGAAAGTGAGAGGAGGGCTCTAATTGTGTATTTCCTCGAATGATTTCAATTATTACGGCCGTCCATTCCAGTATATGTATAGAGCTATTAAAATTAATAATATATAGCTAGCTTATGATATTGTTGTTTTGATGTCTTTTCTTGCTTGACTTTAATGAAAGATGTGATGTGATACCAAGCTTGATTTGGTAAATAAATATATTACATGAAGCTATTAATTAATAGACGGAGCACTGAATGTTCTTTTTTTTTAAAATTGCTGATGATCTTTCTCAGCTTTCTGGTTCAACTTTTACCCTGATCTTCTCACGTATTGAAGAGATGATCTTGTTTATTGGCCTCTGTTGGCCCAAAACATCTGCCTCCTTTTCTGTGACAATACGCTTGGTGAGGAGGTTAAACATTGTACCGAATGCTAGTGCCATAACCGTTCCTGTCAAAATGATAACATTGTATGGCATACTAAAGTCAGGAGTTGGTAAGGACAAAAGAAGTGAGGTAGTACGTATTTGAAATGCGGGGCCATCTAGTGTCCTTAAAGTTCCAGGAGGAATCTCAAAGCCATGGTTCGCATCAGGTGGATATTCCTCGATGAACAGTAACGACTTGTCGAAATCATAACTTAGTGATACCGATGAAGATGGTGGTACCTTCATTTCAATTTCAATCTGTGCTGGCTGCTTACGATCGATAGCTGGTTGGTATAAAATATCCTTGATGATCGAACTGGAATTAATGCCCTCCACAGATGAATATCTAACTTCGACATCCAACGTATGAAGATACAGTCGCATATACCATGGGATAGTCTCAAAGTATACGAATCTTACCGACTCAGATACTGATGGATTTGTGAATACCGTACTGATACCCCCTCTTTCTTGTCCATATCCAGTGAACGATCTTTCAACACGTACAGGTTGTGATATTAAAGGATTTATAACAGTGCTATCCAGGCTTGATAAATAAAGATCGGTTTGTCTTCCAGGGTCAATCTTCAAATCTTTCGATTCAAATCCCCACATGACAACCTTTCCATCCTCCTCAGGAATAAAGGTAATAAGCTGAGATTTCCACGTATCTGGCGCTTGTACAGAAATATGGATATCATTTTCAACCAGAGGACACGAGCCCTGAATAAACCTACCAAAAATATCAGAAATTTTCCAATCAACCTCAGCACTCTCATCAAGAGGGAAGCAGTGAAAGTCATCGTAATAAGACTTGGATGTGTTACATCTCAATTGCTCCTTAGGTACTGGTAGAGGCACAGGAGAATCCTTTCTTGAAAGTGCTCTACCCACATCTATAACCGCATTAATTGTTTCTACCATCTTTCGACGACACGACTTACTGCTGCATTCTGATATGACATCAATTGCCATACCTTGCCATTGAGCGTCGAAGATCTTGTGACCATCTAACAGGGATGAAATACCTGCTTTTCCTTTGCATGGAAGCATTTTCAAAAATGGTGTCAGGTTCTCAGTACAAACGGGTTCTCTGGGCAATGCTCCTCTCATAAGGTAAACCTGATTCCCATGGCTCACAGGTGTGTGAACATCACCTTCTGGCTCAAATGATTTGACTGGAAATGTCGTCTGAGATTCGTCTATAAAATTAAGTGAAGCACAGAACATCCCTGACAGACTAAACACCAGCTTACGCCAATTGGCCTTGGCATCGTCGAGATCAACTCCCTCCACCCATGCCCAAACTTCAACACCAATGCCCCCCGCGAATCTTCCTCCTGCAGGTGGAGCTCCCCAGTTCTCAGCGTCCCACCAGCCCTGTGAGAACCGTAGATGTAATTCATGGGTTTTTGCTAGTTCAATAATTTGGCCTAGAGATCGCGGGAAAAATGCATATTCTGTTGGCTTCCCGTCATTTTTCCTAATTTCCTCGATAGATACTGGGATTGAATTTAGATCAAATTGAAACGTAGTCAATATTGAATTTCTTTGCAGCGGTTGAATAGTTAAGTGCTCAGTGTTGTTAGGGCCATATGTATCCACTTCAAACGAGTAAACAACATTGCACAACACTAGAAGAATTGGCAGTGTCCAATTGATCCAGGCCCTCATTGCTAAGCGTTATAAGAGGCTGTGTATTGGCTTGTCCAAAAGTGGTTCTGCACACGTTAACAGTTTAGCAGTATTCCAGCGCGCAGTGTTAACTTAACCTTGAAGAACCGCCTCACCGATCGCGGCTGTGGAATATGAAGTTCTAGTATGTATGTACGTCCAACTTCGCTTCTTAATCATTGAGCATTTGATTTCAGATGTCTTGTAAGTACAGATTCCTTAATTAATTGTTGGAAAGAAATGAAACTAACTACAGCTGGACGAGACACAGCTTTTAATAAGCCCGCTGATTCGTCTTTGTATGATAGCAAAGATCGGTACGATGGCTATGAAAAGACTTTGGATGTCCCTAATGGAGATGATGATGATGATAAACAGAATAGTAATTCACAGAATCGCACGCTGATAGGTCATTACACTGTTCCCAAGAATCTGATTCAAGATGTCATAGGGGATGAAGATTTTGATCCATTAGCTGCGAGGGCAAAGAAGAGAGCAATATCGGAGCGAGAATCCCAGTATCAGAAGAGAAAGTTTGATCGGCTCTCACATGATATGGATACAATGCCAGCTGAAACTGACGAGGATGCATCTGCTTTATATCGACGCCAGATGGAAGAAAGAGATTTGCAGCGTGAGGAAGAGCGAGTAGCAAGGCTTATTGAGGAAAAACGAAAAAATGATGTAGATGCACAACGAAATATCGATGGTGACAAAACACCTCCCAGAGATGATGATGATATAAGTGGCAATAAAACGCCTCCAAGAACTATAAGTTTCCCTAGTGATGATATTGAGAAGGACGAACGACAAACTAATACGCCTCCACCAATTAGCAAGACAAGTCGCAAAAGTCGATGGGATGTGGGACCTGGCGATGATGGCCCTCCTCCGGTCAAGAAATCAAGGTGGGATCAAGCTCCTACCGATTCTGATACTACTCAAAAGCGTTCTTCAAGATGGGATCAAGCACCACCGTCATCTGAGCAGTCTGCTGTAATAACTCCTCCAGAGGAGGATTCAAAAGATGAATATGTCCAGCTGTTATCCGATGCACTGCTTGACAGTGTTCTGCCAAAGGAGGGATATGTCGTACTTGCTCCTCCAGCTGACTATGTGCCAATCCGAATACAAGCGCACAAGCTACTTTCAGAACCTTCTAAACCTGGAGGTGATGGCTTCACCATGCTCGAAGACAATAGCAGATTGGCTTTGGATGCATCGTCTAGCATTCCTCAAGAACTACCAGACGTAGGAGATTTACAGTTCTTCAAACCATCTGATTACAAGCATTTTGCTCTGCTGTTGGAAGATCAAAATGTCACCAAACTGTCAATGGAGGAATTAAGAGAGAGGAAACTTCTCAAACTTCTGCTCCAGGTCAAAAACGGTACTCCACAAGCTCGAAAGGTTGCATTGCGTCAAATTATCGATAATGCAAGATATTATGGGCCAAGACTGTTGTTTAGTCAAATCCTTCCTCTATTGATGGAGGGGTCGCTGGAAGATCAAGAAAGACATCTTCTTGTAAAGGTTATTGATCGTGTCCTGTACAAGCTGGGTGAGCTTGTTCGTCCCTATACCCATAAAATTCTTGTTGTAATCGAACCACTATTGGTCGAAAATGATAAAGTTGCAAGAGCTGAAGGTAAAGAGATTATCTCCAATTTATCTAAAGCTGCTGGCCTGGCTAATATGATTAACACAATGCGACCAGATGTCGACCATAGTGATGAATATGTGCGGAATACAACTGCTAGATCATTTGCTATTGTTGCCAATACTCTGGGAGTTCAGGCTCTCTTGCCATTTTTGGTTGCAGTCTGTCGATCAAAGAAGAGCTGGCAGGCTCGTCACACGGGAGTTAAGATTGTACAAAATATCGCCATCCAGATGGGATGTGCAGTTTTACCTCACCTGAAGGGCCTTGTTGACTGTATAGGACATGGTCTTACTGATAGTGAATTGAGGATCAGAACTATGACCGCAACGGCGCTGTCTCAGCTAGCAGAAGCTTCAGCACCTTATGGAATTGAATCGTTTGAAAGTGTGCTGGAACCGCTATGGGGAGGGATAAGAAAGCATCGAGGTAAGAGTTTAGCGGCCTTCATAAGCTGTGTAGGTTTTATTATACCCCTTATGGATCCCGAATATGCCAATTATTACACTACAGAGGTGATGAAAATTCTATTGCGAGAGTTCAAGTCTCCGGATGAAGAAATGAGGAGAACCGTTTTACGGGTTGTGCAACAGTGTGTCAAAACGGAAGGAGTGACTGGAAAGTATCTCAGACAAGAGGTTCTTCCGTTATTTTTTGATGGGTTCTGGGTCCGTCGTATGGCCCTCGATAAGAGAAGTTATTTCTTGGTCATGGAAACCACTGTAGTTCTGGCCCACAAAGTTGGAGTTGCAGAAATTGTTGATAGGCTCGTTGGAATTTTGAAGGATGATTCTGAGCCATTCCGTAAGATGGCCGTCGAGACAGTTGATAGAATTATCACTCAGTTAGATGCTGCGGATATTTCTGGTAGATTGGAAGAGCGACTAGTTGATGGAGTATTAACTGCTTTCCAGGAGCAGAATACAGAGGACTGGATCATATTGCGTGGATTTGGGACTGTTGTTAATGCACTTGGACACCGAACAAAGCCTTATATCCCTCAAATTGTTAGTACGATTCTATTCAGGCTCAATAACCAGTCGCCAGAAGTGCGCCAGCAAGCTGCAGATTTAATATCCCGTATAGCCGTGGTTATGAAGAAATGTGACGAGGATGTCCTCATGGGAAAATTAGGAAACATTCTTTATGAACAATTAGGTGAAGAATATCCAGAAGTTCTTGGAAGTGTCTTGGGAGCGTTGAGAAGCATTGTGGCTGTTGTTGGTTTGAGTAGTATGCAACCGCCGATTCGGGATTTGCTCCCCAGGTTAACGCCAATTCTTAGAAACCGGCATGAAAAGGTCCAAGAGAATGCTATTGATTTGGTGGGCCGTATTGCTGACCGAGGTGCAGAATATGTAAGCGCTCGGGAATGGATGAGAATTTGTTTTGAACTTTTAGAAATGCTTAAAGCCCATAAGAAGGGAATTAGGAGAGCTGCAAATAGCACTTTTGGTTATATTGCCAGAGGTATCGGTCCACAAGATGTGCTCGCAACTTTGCTCAGTAATCTACGAGTACAAGAACGTCAGTCTCGGGTTTGTACCGCCGTGGCGATTGCAATTGTTGCTGAAACTTGCTCTCCGTTCACTGTACTTCCGGCTCTGATGAATGAATATCGTGTTCCGGAGAATAATGTCCAAAACGGTGTGTTAAAGTCTTTGACGTTTCTATTTGAGTACATCGGCCCTATGGCTAAGGATTATATTTATGCAATAACCAGTCTGCTGGAAGACGCTTTAACAGATCGAGATGCAGTTCATCGGCAAACTGCAGCTACTGTTGTAAGGCACTTATCTTTAGGATGTATTGGTTTAGGATGTGAAGATGCAATGATTCATATGTTGAATCTTCTTATTCCAAATGCTTTTGAGCAGTCTCCGCATGTTATTAATAGGGTGATTGACGGTATTGATGGCGTGCGCAATGCTGTTGGAGTTGCTGTAGTCCTGAACTATGTATGGGCAGGACTTTTTCAGGCTGCTAGACGTGTAAGGACTCCATATTGGAGGATTTATAATAATGCCTACATTCAGAGCGTCGATTCCATGGTCCCTTACTACCCAGACCTTGAAGAATCAGAATATGCTCGTCACGAACTTGATGTATGGATCTAATGTATTTATTTTAGCATAGTTGATGTCTCATTATCGCTTCCACTGTAAGCTTCTTCTTCATCTGTGTCATCGTCGTCATCATCGTCATCATCGTCATCATCGTCATCATCCCCATCATCGTCGTCATCCTCATCCTCGTCCTCACTTTCATACTCATCAATATCGCTGCTGGAAACAACCTCACCCTTTGAGCTTACATCTGCAAAGAACTCGTCAAGGGTCTGATCTGTGAGTTTCTTCCCATTAGATGATTTAAGCCCATGTGATTCGAGACTAACTTGCTTGTGTGAAATTGACGTTGGTGGGGGTGCATCGTGTCGATAATAGGCAGGAGTATACTGTTGAACAGTTTTGACAATTTCATCACGGACAGATGGGTCCACAAGGTCGGAAATCTCAGTCCATTTGGGTAATCTTTTGTTGCCATCAACAGAACCGCCCAACACAAGACTGATACTACCAGTAACCTGCTCCCCACTATAAAGTGTACCATTCGAGTTTTGAGCATCCAACTTATCACGAAGTGCAATCAATGGCTTTGGCTTTGGAGCCTGAAGGATCAAAGTGCCAATCTCAGTGTTGAGAGATGAAGTTAAAAGAGATGAAAACATTCGAGCTCTGTCTCGAGTATCATAGGACGTATCATATCGAGCCAAGTACATGACATGTGAAAATAGTTTTGGAATAATATCTTGATCGCTAGGTTCCTCTGATATCGTGGCCATTTCGGAGGTAGAGCTGGATTTTTGGCGATCTAAGTATTGAGAATATAATTTAGCCGCCAACAACACAATTTGGTATCTTACAGCATCTTCCTGCAATGCAAATGATTTTGTACATTTTCTCAGCACATCAGGTACAATTTCATATGCTGAGCTGACAAACTCTCCAACAAGCCAGATAACAGTGGCCTTTGCACTAGCTACAACAGGCTGATCCAGACTTTTAGCCAGTCGAGCTACTGTAGATACATGCTTCTCAGGCTTATTCTGGATAATGACACGAATAGATGTCAACGCTTCGCTGACAACATGAGGCTGGTCTGATTCCATTTGTTTCAAAAGCCATTTCAAGATTTTGGCAGAATCTTGTTGTGATGATGAAATAGAACATCTAGCAAGTGCTTCCATTGCACAATGGATTAGTACAGGGTCAGCAGAATTAATAGCATAGTACTTGAGCTCTGAGATGACTAGCGGGATGGTATTCGAGTCTGCCAGTAGTGTCAATATATCAAGCTTCAATCGAGCCACTGAAGCATTATCGCTAGGCAAACAAAAGAAATATGATAAAAAGGGCACAAAGAATCGAGTGCGAGATAATGCCATATTGCGGATGTTTAGTAATGCAAGATATTGTACAGATGAGTCGCTTCGCATTAATCTGACCAAAGGACCCGCAACCTTGAATTGATCAAAGGTCTCTGTGGTTCCCAGGTAATAATATAGTTTCGAAGCTCCTATCACTACCGCACCATTCCTACTTCGAAGTAGAGGCTGAGCAGACTCATATAATAACGTCAAATCGTGATCAGCTACTATTATTCGCGAGCCGATATTATCAGACTCGGATTCTATTGGGAGCTCATCACCTAGAACATTATCTGACAAGAATTTGTCGTGGGCTGCAACAGATATCAAGGATTTATATATCCGTGGCCTACAAATATACAGCCGGCAGTATCGTAGAAGAATATCGCATGCAGAAATCTGGGCCCATTCGTCAAAATCTATTAATTTCCGGCAGATAGATCTATAACTTTGGTGCAGCAAATCCAGTCTGTCAGGATAATACTTGCCAAGAACAGTGAGAACTGTACCTAACACAGATGGATTATTGTCCAGAAGTAATTTTTGGAGGATTTCAAGTAGCCCCTGGCCAGTGGAAGGGTCTAGCGTATAGCACTTGCCAATTGCCTGAGCGGTCGCTCGACGCACTATTGGTGAGATATCAGTAGCACACTTCTTCACTGACACCGTAATAATTGGTGCAATAACAGGCACTCTGATTGATGACATTACCCGTATAGCCAGAGATCTTACAACAGGATTATGGTCTGCCAATGATTTCTGGATGGTATTAATGGAAAGTAGTGCCAGATCAGGTTCATGTTCAGCATACCTTAGGAGATAACTGTACACTAGCTTTCTAGTGAGCACATTGGAGGAAGCAATGTTTTTTATAACATCAGCAAAGAACAACAACACGTCTTCTCCTTTGGCCATTTTCTATAGTTGGTTAGTTTGTTTTCTTTTTACTTTTAGCCAATGCAAGCATTAACTTACACTTATAACATGTTTCATTCCAGACTGTTTTTCACGGTCGGTTCGGCCATTGAGGAGTGCTAAAATATCCTTGTCTTGTACAGGGGTCTCATCCATTAGACGAGCCGATGCTGAGCTGGCCGCTTCTAGCGTGAGCTCTCTGGCCGACTCCAGCATGGCCCCGATCTTTGACAGCGAGTCTGCCATGGGGCGTGTTTGATGATGTTAGATGCAGGCAAAACCTAACTTTACCAAATCTGACAGTTTTATAGATATGCATAGTTACTGTGTGTATATGTACGTACCATGGTAACAATGGGGATGATAAAGGGCAGCTGGTTTGTTCTTTTTTGTATTAATACTTGTCTGTTTTTTTGTTTCATCACAGCTATTATTCAATCAGAATGGATCTTCGTAAGGATCTTCTTCGTCGTAGTCATCGTCTTTCTCAAACTCGTAGATAATTGCTCCTCCATTGACTCCTCCTTGGCCGATTTCCTGAGCATGCAGGAAAGGCAGATCTACCTTATCTCGTTCCTGCTTTTGTTTGTCAGTGGTAGATAGGTTAAAGGTCGTCAAATCTTTTAATAATGAAGTATCATCTGTCTCAGCAGACTTCTTCTTGATTGGGACGTATTCAACTGTATGTGATTCGGAGCATACAATAAAGTTGGCAGCTATTCCTCGGCCTGATCTGCGACGATGAACTAACTCGGCACTGAACTTTGAAGTATTTAATCCTAGCGGAATATCCAATTTAGCCAACTGGCTGTCTATATGCTCTTGTTCGTGATCATCATCGTTTGCAATTGTTGATACTGTTATGGTACTAGTTGCAAAATACGAAAGTATGTTAAGAGCACTGGGATTATAAGGGTCGCTTTGCGTATCCAAGCCATCATCATGGTGCACAGCCACCACTGAGCAGTTCGGAAGAATTAAACTTTTCAGAAAAGTGCTTAATGATTGGGTCGGAATATACGATAAAGTATCAATAAGAATTAAAGATTCTGAGTTAGTAAGACCAAATTTGAAAGGTACTGTGACAAGTAATTAGCCAACATACTTTCAGTGACGAGCTGATGCAAGGAATTAGAAATTTTGTGACCTTCCAATTTATAGTCTAAATCAGAGCAATCAATAACATGATTCACTCTAGTTGGCTTCTTCAAAGCCTGGAATGACAATAAAATTACCTTCACAGAGTCTGGGATGTTATAGAGAAACTCTTGGATCAGATGGCTAGCAGATTGGCTAATAGAATCAACTATCAGTATAAAAGGCGAGTGATCCTTAAGACTCAGCAGACGAGGAAGAAGTGTGGAGTTCTGCTGATGTACAACCATATATAAGATATTGATGGACAGGTCAATCACTTGGCGTGTTTTCTTTTGCTATTGTAAGTGGTTGGTATATCGAATATTTATAGTTGCATATTTCCGTGTTCTTAGCTTTGACATATTGCATGCCGCATGGGAGTACGAGGTCTATGGGAAGTGGCAAAGCCTATTGCTCGGCCTGTAACGCTCGAATCGTTGGCTAAAAAGAGGCTGGCAGTAGATGCTTCTATATGGATATACCAATTTCTGAAAGCAGTTCGAGATGGTGATGGAAATGTGTTGCGAAATGCTCATATCATAGGCTTTTTCAGGCGAATCTGCAAGATGTTGTATTTTGATATTAAGCCAGTTTTTGTATTTGATGGAGACGCCCCTGTGCTGAAAAAGCGGACTATTAACAGGAGACAGCAGAGGCGGAAGGGAAATGAAGATGCTGCTACCACTACTGCTGCCAAGTTGCTCACTTTGCAGTTGCAACGACTAGCAGAGTCCAACAGCAATGGTTCCAACCGGAAAGCTAAAGCCAAGGAAAGTCAAGATACTACAGGTGGTGAAGATATCCCAGAGGGAGTAGTTTACTTTGACCAAAGGAACGAGGAGACGAGAGAAGATTATAAGCCATTTCGACCTCAGGATCAATATCATCTGCCAGAGCTTAAAGACAAGATCAATGTCGATAGCAATGACCCTCGTCTTATGACAGAAGAAGAACTAGCCCAATATGCTGAGGAATTCAGCTCCCAGGTAACAACCGGATTATTTGATACCTCGTTGGTTGATTTCGAGTCGGCTGACTTCGCTGCTCTACCGCTTGCGACGCAATATCAACTATTGAATACCGCTAGATTAAGGTCGCGACTACGTATGGGATATTCTGCTGAGCAGCTTGATAAGATGTTTCCTGACCGGACTGATTTTTCAAAGTTCCAAATGGAGCGAGTGAAGCAGCGGAACTATCTGACCCAGAGACTAATGGGCTTGGTTGGCATGGAGGAAGACTTGTCTAGGAGAATCTCAAGTGCCAAAGGAAAAGAGTATATTTTGAGTAGGAATGATAATGGTTGGACGTTGGCATTAGAGGGCTCAAATGTTGTCGAGATTGATCAAGAGGAAAAGAAATTGCCAAATGATATTATGAATGAGATTAAGCAAGAGCATACAAGCTCGGGGAATCGAGAACAACAGAAGGGCGATGGAGGGTCAGAGTCAGAGTCAGATCTAGATTTGGAAGAGGTGGAGTTAACACCACATGAAAGTACAGAGGCTAAGGATGAAAAGCAACAACCGTTGCAAAGGCTACCTGATGTTCTAAACGACTTTGAAGCCCAAATACAGCGGTTTCAATTCTATGAGCAGCATAAAAAGCATCATGCAGGCAGTGATACAATAGAAATGATATCATCGTCTAATAATGAAAAGGAAACAAATTCTGGCTCAAATATTTCTCATGCCGACAACTTGGAAGCTTCTTCAATACAAGGAAAAGTGGAATTTGACTATGACGACAGTGAAGATGAATTTGCTGATGAGTTTCGAAGCAACTCTCTTCTTTTCAAAAAGACTGAAACACTCCCGCCATGGTTCAAAGGAGAAAATCCGGAGGCACATCCTGGAATTTCTGCCATTGAAACGGAGGATAATACGGGCCTTGTGAGTTATGCAGCTGGCCAGCAGATAATCCAGGATAACCTTCCTTTACAGCAGACCGATGACGAAGTTGAAATCGTGGAATCCAAGGAGAAGAGTACTTTTATAGTCGATAGTGAAAGTGAGGTAGAATGGGAGAATAGCGACTATGACCAAAGTGAAAATACGGCAGTCGCTGAGATTGCTGAGACGATTCATGAGAACGAACTCCCTGGCGAATCGTTGGATCCAGTTACAGAAGTGGATAATAACAGCAGTCTTCCCGATATAACAGAGATGACTACAAGCTTTACTAATGAGAAGACTGGCGATGCGTGTAAGAGTGTTGCAGAGTCACTGCATACTGAATCAATAACCAAACCTACAACCATGAGTGAGCTCATCTCAGACAAAGAACCTACACCTGCTGATTTCGGAGTGGAAGTTGAAGAACAGCTCATAGAGGTGCCTGAAACAGCCGATGAGCAGATACTGGAGGATGAAGAGCTGGCGCAACAACTTATGGAAGAAGATCTTCGATATCAAGAAGAAGAGGAAGAGGAGCTGATGGAGAATATGATGCAAGAAGTCGCTGAAAGTGAGCGGTTTGCAAAACAACTCAATAGTGGAATCATGCATTCACAATCCCAACACGACTATGAGCGAGAACTTCATCAACTAAGAGTTCAACACAACAAAGAGCAGCGTGATGCAGACCAAGTGACACAAACTATGATAACTGAATGTCAGGAGCTGCTACAGCGATTCGGTATCCCGTATGTTACTGCACCAATGGAGGCCGAAGCGCAATGTGCAGAGCTGATGTCTCAAGGATTGGTAGATGGCATTGTTACAGATGATAGTGATTGTTTTCTTTTTGGTGGCGAGCGTGTCTATAAGAATATGTTTAATCAGTCTAAATATGTAGAATGTTATGACACAAAGGATTTGGAACGAGAGTTTAATTTGGATCGTCAAAAGTTGATTCAATTGGCTCAGCTGCTTGGAAGCGACTACACAGATGGGCTGCCTGGAGTTGGGCCTGTTACTGCTCTAGAGCTTGTGGGAGAGTTTAATAGCGACACTGGATTGGAGGAGTTTCGGGACTGGTGGATCAAGATTCAGACTTTAGATTCAGAGGCATGCAGTATTCGGAGCGAGTTCCGAGACAAGTTCAGAAAGAGGAACGTTACAAAACTGTTTTTACCGGACAACTTCCCCAGTACACACGTCGAACAGGCATATTTACGACCTCAAGTAGATGATGATCCCACTCCATTCGAGTGGGGAGTTCCTAATTTGGATTCCTTACGAACTTTTCTTGGAGCTATGACAGGGTGGAGCCAAGAGAAAATCGATGAAATTCTTCTGCCTGTAATTCAAGATATTAATAAGCGTCGGGCCAGGTTCGAAAAATCTGGAAATAGCTTACTTCAAACAACTCTGTCCGATTATGTTTCGGCTCGGAAAAAGGTCCAGATCACTGGAAGTAAGCGAATGAGAAAGGCAATTGAGAAGCTTCAGGACAAAGATCCAAAGAGAGCCAAGTCCAGCCAGTAAGTAATTTATTTAATTAACGACATTATATTTATTTTATTCATATCACCGGCAATTGTTATACTTGAAAATATGTTCACAGTGTGTTAACATCTATGATGTTTATACCTTAGTCTTGATAGCGGCCTGTTGTTGTTCCTGCAGCATCTGACAACAAAATCGATCGCCATGCATCCCGTACCTGGCGATCTCCGACGGCTAAGGAAAGATGTGTTTCAAGTTTGAGTGATGAGTGATGCAGTATGCCAATCATGGCCCAATCGAAGCACCTGAAACCAACCTGCAGCTAGTCGAGGTCTTTTAGGATCTGAACAATAGTTAGCGTACTTCGACTCTTACGTTGAACCCTCGTGCAACTCAAACAGAAAAAAAAACTCTCCCTTTTCAGCTTAGTGCTCCCGACCTACTGCAGTCATCTCATCGACCCACAACCACATACTGTTGGGGATTATACGCTGTGCTTACACAATCCTTGTATTTGGGCGCCATCTTATTTAGTCGACAACTCAGTGACGACGGACCTGTTTTAGCTTGTGTTCACTTGTTTCCGCTCCTTTAAAAGCAGGTGACACATCAAATCATTATTATATTCAGACTGAAGAGAGATTTTAGTGGCTACTAGCTAACGAACAGGATTCTAATCCTATTTCGAACCAGGAGATCAACCAACTGCGAGATTTTCATTTGATCCGCCATTACAGTGCGCTGCTCCGTTACTGCCAAAGCCATGACACCCAAGCATATCAATTACGCGACGCTGAAGTCGTGGATTGACAAATCCGATTCGCTTGCCATCGTTGATGTCCGGGATGGCGATTACTTTGGTGGCCACATTAGGAATAGTATCAATGTTCCATCTTCATCATTTTATGGGAGCCTTCCTAGACTTGAGTCAGCTGTAGCTGATAAGAAGAAGGTTGTGTTCCATTGTATGCTGTCGCAGCAGAGGGGTCCTTCGTGCGCAACAGCTTACTCACGTATGCTAGAGACCAAGGGGATTGACAGCCAAGAGGTTTATGTTCTAACCGGAGGGTTTAGTGAATGGGCAAGAAACTACGGTAAAGATACCAACTATACCGAGGGGTTTCTGGAAGAGTTGCACAGGTGAAAAACGTAACTTGTATTACCCGTAGGTGTATATTATCTAGCGATGCTGGTCATCGACTAAGACTACTACATGACTTTAACTTTGTGTATGTACAGTAGTTACTATTATATATACTAGCTATGATGTAATGTATGTACACATGGTATTTGAATTAAGACGGATAAACAACTGTTTTTATATATATATATGATGATGATATCTGTAAGTTATTTCAGGTTGAAGTCAAGTTAAATTATGGCGATGGTGCTGGTGCTGGTGCTGGAGGTGCTGTTGTGGGCACCTCTTCTTGATGCTTGTTTTCTAACATTTCACTTTCATCCAGCTTCTCCTCAACTTCATCGTCTTCCGAACTCGCGTAACTTGGAGACGGGGGAACAGAAGAAGCATCCATTCTTCGCTGAACCCAGTCCTTGACGTTTCCAAAAAAGGAACCACCAGAATATCTAGCAGCAAAATCAGTAGCAGGAGATGATGCTTCATGCTGAGGTAAATGAAGGGCACCTGAAAGATATCCCATGAATTCCGAGTACAGATCTCGGGTAGTAGATTCAAAATTGGTTTTGAAAGACTCACGGAACTCCAAAACATGGCGCTTGAGATCCAGCTCATTTTTTTTGAGCCACGAAACGTTAAGATCCTTACGTGATGCACCTCTAGCAAAATTGCGCATCAAATATTTATCATAATCCCTGATGATCTTTGTAATGATATCTGAAGTCGAAATTCCTTCGGTCCGCTGAGTGGTTAGAAACATCCCCAATTCTTTGACGGGCTTGTAAATATCGTCATTGCCCTGTGAAGCATACGGCAAATCATCATGAGCAACATAATCAATTCTATGCTTCTTTAGAAAATCAACAGTAACACACCATGGAGCATTAGGGATAACCTCATCCACCCATTTACAATGCTTGAGGGTATCGCAACGCTGAGTATCTGTCAACACTGTCAAACCCTTGTGCTTGTGAGTATCAACGTCAGAAGGAACCCCACAAATAAGTGTGGCATTTGGTAAAGATTTCTTGGCCTGCTCCAGTTGTCTCATATGGCCGAGATGGAATAAATCAAAAACACCATCGGCATAAATTCGCACAGGCCTATCGGTTGGTGGCTCATTGAATTTAAATCCCCGCGGTCTGAACTTGTGGTACTTGGGATCTATCAATGCATCCAATTCCTTCTCACGTTCCTCATCTCTTTTCTGCTGTTCACTTGTCGTCTTTCTTTTCTTTGGCTGACTCTGTAAAGATGGCGCTTTAAGCTTGCGTTTACCATCTCGCTTGCCGTTTTGAGCTTGTAAGTCGCTGCTATCACTATCAATCTCAACACTATGATCTCTGAGCTCATCTTCGTCATCGCCATAATCATCTCCGCTATTAGGTCCTACAAATTGGGCCAGCAATGATTTGCCTTTCTTTCCCGAGATATTGCTATGCGATTCCGACTTTGGCGACCTATCGAATTCATTCAAATCATTGCCATTGCGTCGCAGCCAACTGCTTCGCTTTCTTGTTCTACTGCTACTACTATTTGTACTGGCACCACCTTCGATTCCATCGCTATCATCCTGATCCTCAATTGATCGCGGTTGCTTTCTTTTGTTGAGTGAAAACAGAGATGTTATCGACTTTGACCTGGAAAGCGGCGTCCCGCCAAGTGAGCTAGCCTTTTCGGACCTGGAAGTATGCACAGAGTCCGGAGTAGCCACTGAATTGACCGGTGGAGATTTCCTAGAGTCCATTGCTGAGCTGGCTCGGCCAAAGTAACCACTGAATCCGTCTCCTGATGGTAATTTTTTAGAAAGTTACAGCCGCCTGTTTGGGCGGTAAGGGCCATATATGGCGTACATTAAATTATGCGATGATGGTGCTGCGGTTGGCTCATGTGAAATATCTGAAACCAGACACAACTTCACTCAACAAATATATATACTGTATTGTGTATCTGAAAAAAATAGCAATTCGGTATTAAACAATGCTGGATTCGATTACTTTGATTTCTTTAATTAAAAGTGACTCATATTGCGAATTTTGTCAGCTATGTGGAGCTCGTTCGATTCCACGGCCTGAAACACTAGGAGGAGTCAACGGCTCATTGACCCTAAAATACTGTTGCATCCCCCACACAAAACACCAAGAAATGAATAAAAAATCTTAAACAAAACCTGGCTTAATTGTGTAACGATTTAAATTTTGGCACAAGTACAGATCATTGGTTGAGTATGGAACAAAAAGAATGCCTAAGTTCGATCGAAAAGGTAATAATGAAACACTTGAATCGCTGTGGTATGAATGTCTGAAATGCACAAGTCTAACATAAGATTCACTTCATTATGATGACAACGACACTATTCGGAGTGAATCAATTAGTCATAACCTATCATTGCACACAATGGTTATAATTTCCCTAGTTATCCATCTATATCGTTTCCACCTTCTATTCTCAGATTCCCCACTTGCTCGGGCCGGCTATTGCCGCGATTGTTACAGCTGAAGTGTGGGGTTCGGCTGTCGATCACCTTATCTGATGCATGCCGTATATATAGGCAATGCTTTTGCCGCTATGAGAAGTAACCATGACATCTGCCAAAACCCCTTTAGCACTCTATCTTTTTAACCGTTTAAAGCAGCTCGGCGTTGAGCACATTCTAGGCGTGCCGGGAGATTTCAACCTTCAATTGCTAGACTTTATATATAAAGTTGATGGTCTCAAATGGGCAGGCTGTTGTAACGAACTAAATGCAGCATATGCTGCTGACGGTTATGGTAGAATCAGAGGTTCCGAAACTGATGATTTGAATTGTGGGCCGGGGCATATGATTCCGGGTGTGGTTATCACAACCTATGGTGTTGGAGAACTATCAGCAATTAACGGAATTTCTGGAGCATTTGCAGAATCTGTGCCCGTATTGCACATTGTAGGCACGACGGGAAGAGCCATTCAGCGAGACCATCTGTGGATTCATCATGTTCAACCTAGTGACGGATTGGAAGATGCAGATCACACCATTTATATGGAAGTTTCCAAGCCATTCAGTTGCGCTCATGAGTTTGTAACTGATCTAGCAAAAGCTCCAACTCAGATCGACTCTGTTTTAACATCCATTCTTCGCGACTCCAAGCCAGGATATTTGTACCTTCCAATTGACATTGTTGGTCGAGACGTGATAGCCGATAACCTAGATCTTCCTTTGAAATTGGACTTCGCCAGTGATGTAGATGACAAAATCGTTGATGAGATTCTTTCTGCCATCTATTCGGCAAGAAATCCATTAATTTTGGTTGATGTGATTTCCGCTCGGTACCGCTGTCGAGGAATTATTAGAAAATTGATAGAGGCATCGGGCCTATGGTCATTTGCTGCACCTCTTGCTAAAGGAATTGTTGACGAGAACCATCCACAATATGGTGGTGTGTACAATGGCAAACTGTCTCTTCCCGGTGTTGCAGATGTGGTCCATGATTCTGATCTTGTAATCAATATTGGCCCATTGCTGTCGGACTCCAATACTGGAGGGTTCACTAGAAGTATCAGTGCTAATAATCTTGTTAGTCTGGGACCTGGATTCTGCTCTATAAAAGGAAAACTATACAAAGGCTCTAGTTTCGTATCTATTTTACCAAAATTGGTTCATCAGATCGAATCTATCAAAGTGCCAAAAGTAGGAAAAGTACCAGAGGTTGGTACACTCGTTGAATCCGACCCCACAGGACAAAGTATCACTCAGGAATATCTTGTAAACGGGTTTTCGAAATGTGTCCGACCAAATGACACTGTTGTTGTCGAATCTGGAACTTTTCAGTTTGCAGTGTCAGATTCAAGGTTCAAATCAAATAATGATTTTATCACTCAAGTGTTTTATTCTTCAATTGGTTATGCGCTTCCTTCAGCATTTGGAGCTGCTCTAGCAAAGAGAGAACAAAAATCATCTGGAAGAATTGTTTTGGTAGAGGGTGACGGTTCAGCGCAGATGACGATTCAAGAACTGGGGACAATGGTGAGACACCAGCTGCCCATCACAATATTCCTTATCAACAATGATGGTTATTCTATCGAGAGAGCTATATGGGGTCCGGAGCAAAAATACAATGATATTTGTCCAGGATGGAATTGGACTCAACTCCTCAAGACGTTTGGAGGAACTGATGAGACTACTGCGAGTTTCAAAGTATCCAACAAGCTAGAGTTTGAACAGCTGATGGCCAATTCTGAGTTCACCAACAGTACAAAGGTACAATTAGTCGAGGTAGTAATGGATGCATTCGATTATCCATGGGCGCTTAAGGAACAGGTCAAGGTCATGGGTGCTTTCAATCGGAACAAAGCTCAAGAATATGCCGCTCTACACGATCATTGATAACGCCACTTTTTTAAGTTGCATGCATGCACATATATGCATGCACATGCGTACTCACCCGTAAGTTAAAGTTAAATACTACTTTCTCTCATGGTAAACCAGCCGAGGGGGTTAGACTACGGTATATAATAATTATTGTCAAAAATAAATGTCGATTTCCAATACATGGATTCTTAAGCAACTGCTACCAGAATCTGCATAATCTACAAACCAACGGTTAGCAGTAACAGCAGTACACTGCTCAATTACAGTAAAAGCTACAATCATCGTGTAGTAGCGAAGTGAGTAACCTCTTTCGGATGCCTACCTATTTCAATTAAGTTATATGGCAACTAATGAGATCTTTCCTGATTCGCTTTTGTAGCGGCATTCTCCTCTCTGGTGTGTGTTGATTAATTCCCCCATCACATGCTAGACTTTACGCCACAGCATGAAAAATCATATTATCGAGATGGTTAAAGTTTCTAGTCGTGGAATTAACAGTATGAGTTTTTATTCCTCTGGGTTTTGCTATAGGCCCATAATTATTAAGTTTTCAAATGAAGTTATTGAAGAGTCAGTTATGCATGCCCGAAATGGGGTGACGATCCACGTGACTATAGTGCATGTAGAGTTAGTATTGATAACACCGTCATTTAGAAAGCAAATAGGTTTAATCCTACCCATTATACGTGCTATACCGGATTCGAGACTGAATAACCCAAGCAACGCTTCGGTATAATACGCGTACATCTGTGATTATTTGATGGCTTAACCAAGATGACATCGTCTACGGATACTGAAGTGCCTAAAGGCGAGATGAATGTGATACTTTCAGCTCGAGCTATGGTCCAGAAATCTTTGGCAGGTCTTGATAAGTCCGATCCCAGCAACATGGATCTAGTGCGTTCCAAACAGGAGACTCTGGATAAATTGGATAAAACTATTGAAGAGATCAAGTCGCGAATGTCATCTAGGTTGGATGATCGGAATGATGATCAGATCAATGTGAGCGATGGTAGCAGTGGTGCCGAGGATTATACTACAGCTGATGATTCAGCCGAACCAAGCAGAGTTGCCACCCCTCAACAGCGAGTTCCAGTAGTTGAAGTTCCCCGGTCTCCTGAGCCAGAGATATTATCTGATACTACAGATGATGGTAACGGATTAGAAGAAGACGATGATGATGATGATGACGATATTGTGGAAGTCCAGGTAGTGACATCTAATACCCAGCGCACTCCTGTGATCCAGAACTATACTCCGAGTGTACCACAGGTAGAAGTGCATAATTCCCAGCCAAATGCCCAACATCCAGCAGTTATCCGTCAACCAAGTGCAAGCCTAGGTATGCAACAGGGGATCATTAAACCTTCACCTCAAAGTAGGGCCACTACTAGTTTATTCCCAGAGCCAACTAGAAAGAGACCATATTCAGATGTGGTGGATTTGACTGATGAAATAGAACCTCCACCTCTTAGTATAGCAGAAGAGCAGATGCTTTTAAGGGAGCTTGACCGAAGGTTCCCTCCCCATATGTTATATGCGATCAAAAATGCTATAATTGTGGCTGAATCACATCGATCTAGGAAATCAGCTGAAAAAGAGGAAGCTACCAAGCGGATGAATAAGTATATCAAAGCCTCGGAGTATTATAAAGCAAATGGTCTGCCCTCTGATGAAGTTCGCAACTTTGCGCACCGATTTCGTAACGAAGTCAGAAAGTATGACAATGAAATCGGCAACCTGAATAGAGCAATATGGAGCATATTGAGACCTGAGAATCTAACATACTATTCGAGGAATTTAGATTCACTTCGATTACTTTTACATAGATATGGGGCCCCCGAACATCAGTTGCGACACACTTACATAATCCCTCCTCATCAGGAAGCACCCTATAGAGGCGATGATGAGTATGATAACTGGGAAGAAGAGCAGACTACAGGTTACAGCGGATTCGATAATGGAAGAGGAGATTATGGCTCGTCTAATTACGGCACTGGTTCGTCGGATTTCACTGATAAAGATTTGGAAGCGTTACTTGGTAACATCCGCCCGGATGAGGATATCAGGCCAGAGGATCGAACAGGAACACCAGAGAGGATGAAAATAGTTTTAATGGAGCACCAGAAGGTTGGCCTCACTTGGCTTCTGAAGATGGAGAACAGTGAGTCCAAGGGAGGTATTCTCGCCGATGATATGGGTCTTGGAAAGACTATTCAAACAATGTAAGTTCATTAACGTTTCTTCCTGCCATCATGTTTACTAACTTTCAGTGCACTTATAGTGTCAAATCCATCCGATGATGTACGAAAGAAGACGACTCTAATTATTGCGCCCGTTGCCTTGCTAAAGCAATGGGAGAGAGAACTGGCTGTTCGAGTGAAGGTTGAAGATCCACTAAAAGTGTACATTCATCATGGTAGCGGGAAATCATTGGCTACAAATGCACAACAAATGAAGAAATACGACGTTATATTGACATCATATGGATTATTAGCGCGTGAGTATAAAAAGCATTTTGGAAAAGATAAGGATGGTCAAACAGTGTCTTCTCCATTTTTTGAGATAGACTGGTATCGCATTATACTCGATGAAGCTCAGTATATCAAAAATAAGAGTACATTTCAGTCAACAGCGTGTTCAGCTTTGACAGGAACCCATAGGTGGTGTTTGAGTGGAACCCCCATGCAGAATAAGATTGAGGAACTATACAGCTTGATCCGCTTCCTCAAAATTGAACCATACTGCCATGAATACAAGTTCAATAGAGATATTGGCAAAGGAGTTTCAAAAGGATCAACTACTTCTCTAAATAAACTGCGAGTGCTACTAAAGGCGATATTGCTGCGCAGAACCAAGCAATCAGAGATTGATGGCAAGCCAATCCTAACGCTACCACCGAAAACAATTGAGCTCGAAGAGGAAATATTCAGTGCTGAAGAGGAGGAATTTTATAGGAAACTTGAAATAGGCGCCATGAATGAAGTAAATAACATGATGGAGTCCAATAGCATGAATAAGAACTACACCAATGTTTTGACTCTGTTGTTACGATTGCGTCAGGCTTGCTGTCACCCAAAACTTATCGAAAAGTCTAATCTCGCTAAATCAGACAAGGTATCACAAGGAAGAGTTTCACCAGCTATTCTAAGATTTCTAGCGGATATACCGGTAGATACTGTGAAACGAATTAAAAATGAAGATTCATTCACGTGCCCCGTGTGTCGTGACGCTATCGAGAATGATTCAGTGGTATTGTCGCTTCCTTGCTGCCATGCAGCCTGTAGCGAGTGTTTCGCCAACCATTTTATTCATAAGGGTACTAAAGAAGCTGATATTGTTTCTGCAGAGTGTATGATTTGCCGAGCAAAAATCTATGAGGACAGATTGGTTGATTATTCTACGTTTGACCTTATGTATAATCAAAATATGCGCCCAGGCCAGATTATCGAGCTGTGGAAAAGTAAAAAGAAGCAGATAAACAAAGAATCAGCTGCTCGGCGGCAGGCAATGAAAATGAGGAAACAAATGAATTTGGATGCAAAAATGTTTGAGGATGATTTTGCTGATGGAAGTGATTTTGCTGATGGTGATGACGGTGATGACGGTGGTGATGGTGATGGTGATGGTGATGATGATGGTGATGATGATGGTTATGATAGCAAGCCCATTATTGAGGGAGCGAATCATAATCTTAATGATAATGATAATGATAGAAAAGAAAATGATGACGAGAAAGCATCAGTATACAACGGTGTGATCAAACAAGTCGGATTGGATAAATTATTTCCAACAGGTTGGGAAAGTTCTACCAAGATACGCAGCTGCATGAAAAAGATCGAGGAAATTATGACAGAATATCCTGGAGAGAAAGTGATTATTTTCTCGCAGTTCACATCGTTCCTTGACTTGATTGAGATTCCTATGATAACGGATGGTATAGACTTTTTACGTTATGACGGATCTATGTCTGCTACAGAGCGGAATCAAGTTATTAATGATTTCTTTGATGTTCGTCAGATACGAGTTCTTCTAATCAGTCTCAAAGCTGGAAATGTTGGTCTTACTCTGACATGTGCATCACATATTATTATAATGGACCCATTCTGGAATCCTTTTGTTGAAGAGCAGGCCATGGATAGAGCACATAGAATAGGACAGAACCGTGAAGTACACGTTCATCGAATTGTTATCCAGAATAGTGTGGAAGATAGAATTCTTAACTTACAAAAGAAGAAGAAGGAGCTTATCGAGGCTGCACTTGATGAGACAGGTATGAAAAGCGTTGGTCAACTTTCTCGTGAGGAGATTCTATATTTATTTGGCCTCCAGCCAAATGGCCAGAGATTGGCAAACGTGAATCCTGTTGCATAAATAGATATAAATTCAAAAAAAAAAAAAGTAGAGTTAAGTCAGTAATAATTATTTATTAGTTCTTTCAGATTCAAACGCTGCCTTATCTTGAGAAATGCTTTGTCTTGTTCAACCAACAATGTCAAGAACTTTCGAATATATGTTGCCAATTTCAAAATCGTAGCCCTCTATGTCAAGGCTACCAACGACTACTCGAGTCCTCTGAGCAATTGACTGGAGTCGGACAGCCTCAGTCCTACTCATGACTATGGGATGTTTGCCATCAAGGAGATCATTAAACATGGTATCAAGCTTCTGTAATAATGTTAATAGTTGAGGGGCATTTGGTTCATATCTGTAACCTTCGATGAAGTCTACTAAATCATCTGCAACCCTTAATAAATAATGCACTTGATAACCCGGAGGATTAGGTGAGGTTATCGAAGTAATAGAATACCAAATAATAGCAAGCAACTTGTCAAGGTCGGTCAATAATTCATCAAAAGATTTATATCCTCGAGAAGGGTCGTTTAGCCTCTGAATATACTTGCGGTTTATTCTCATAACAGTTGAATCCAGATAATCCTGGAACCGCTCCTGTTGCGATTCTGTAATTGGCCTTTGAGACTCAGACCATTCTGATATGCCAGGAATTGAAAAGATATGGACATCACGTTCATCTTCTTCCTCGACCATGTGAACGATATTATTGTACTATTATTCAGTCACCACCAGATATATATTATTATGATGATATATATAAAGGTTAAGTTGAACAAGCCCAGTGTGCGGCAGTCAAATGCAGGTAGAAGAAGCGTGCGAGCAACTAGAAGTTGAATAAGAGCCATTGCTCTAGAGATGCAAACTCCATAGTATCTATATCTTCTGGAGAGATAGATCTATAAGCCACAGTATTTGGTGCACCCATCCATGCAAAAGACAGTAGATTTCTAGTATACTCCACACCATTTGCCCAAGCGTCCTGTCCTGCAGAATCTCCGAGCATTTTGGATACGGAAACGGGGATTTTTGTTTTTGTTTTCAGATTGCTTTTAGAAGCATCGATTAAGCTAAATTGATCTTTCTTCAGTGGCACCTTTGGCCTATTGGATACCTTTGGTTCTGAATAGAGGTGATGAGGAAAGAATGTAGACAGTGGCCTAAATGAGTTGACAGCTATGGCATCCAAGTGATCATGAAGGGGACCACCAGCTGGGGCTCCAGACATCAACAATAATGTATACTCTAGGCCTGACAGAATAATAGGCTCGGCATTGTCAAGGACAGCTGTACCATTGTGATGAGAATCGAGCATGCGAAGTATCATGAGATTTATACCATACTTTGACTTATGGTCACGCAAATAGAATTGACTTGTAATGTAATCATCAAAGCTTATTACTCCATCTTCGTCCAAATCAAACATGTAGCCATACTGCTTTGCAATCAAAGAAGTTGGAGCATACGGATGAGAAATTTGTGCAAAAGTTGCAATAGATACTCCAAATGGTAAGCTAATAGAATCACTGACTTCCAGAACTGTATCACAGAATAACCTGAATTTGGCATAGTATCCTTTCACCGACACTGGATAAAGCCTCAAGTTACTGATCGCTTTATAAAGTGCACTTTCAGGAATCTGTTCAGGGGTCGAGATATTGGCATCAATGACAGACTGAGGCATCCAGCTTCTTGTCACCCATCGTGGACTGCGCATAATAGGGACTGGTAATTCGATTTGAAGCATAATATGAAGCTCATTATGTCTTTTGGCACTGTGACATCCATGGCATAAATCGACATCGATGCATTCCGTACAATGAAACCGGATTCCCCTTATTGGTGACGCACCACAGCTGTTGCAGGCAACACCCCGATGGACACGGCCCGTACGCCTAGCCTGATCTTCAGCCATTTGAAACAACATGCTCAAAATATCCTGATTCTCAAGCGACTGCTTGTCCATGTCAAATCCATGCTCTCGACGATCTCGTAGCAATGGGTCATTTATATCCGCATCAATGTCAGCGTCCTTCAAAAATCCTCCAAATCTACGAGATGCAAACAATTGCGGAAGGTAATTTATTGCCAATCCAAAAGCAATCCCAGTCATAGATGCAATTGCCAACCCTTGAAGTCTACTCATATTTAGTCTGTCTCACAAGGTCATTATAGTTTCTCAGTCTATACAACAACGATAGAAGCTACTCCAGTCGCAGGGATGTGCCAGCCAGACAGACCACACCGTGTGGCGCCTATAAGCATTGGTAACTTCTATATTGGCACTCATCTTCACACACCTTATCACAGACTTAAATTTGCTGCCGTACTGACAAGAAATGTCCGGAGAAGCGTGGTGAGTACCGAATATAGCGATTATTTGGTTTGGAAATATTCTAATATAGGCTGTATCTTTTTGCAGTATTGGCAAATGCTGCCAACCTGTTCCTTCAGGTTTTCTTCACGATTATGTACAGCGATCTTGGTAAGTTAATTTGTTTTTCTCAAGGGGAAGAAGAAGACAACGGCCAAACACATCTCGTTTCTTAGTTGCGTTGACATAACGAATGTTGTGGTGCTTTACATCAATGATAATTTCCATGATTCTAACAATCAGAGGTCGACTATATCAATCCCATTGATTTGTGCAATCGATTGAACAATGTAAGTACCATTTTTATCATAACCAAGTTTGAATGCAAGCGGAATATGAGGACTAACATGTAGTATATACTTCCTGAGGCAGGATTCCAGGGGCTTTTGACAGTGTTGTTTCTCATCAATGGTTATTGGTTTACCTTCCTGTTGAACTTGCCTCTGTTTGCTTACAATGCACACCGAGTCTACAACAATTCTCACTTGCTGGATGCTACTGAGATTTTCAGGACATTAGGCAAACACAAGAAGGAGAGTTTTATCAAATTGGGATTTCATTTGATAATGTTCTTTTTCTATCTGTACTCTATGATTGCTGCACTTGTGCGAGATGACGAGTAATAATAATAATTCAAGTCAATTGACCTCGTTCTCTTTAGAGCAGAACCAACAAAGTGGTAGTGGCTATAATGTGAATACGATACATTTTCATGAATCAAGTTTGATAGTCAGCTGTTCGAGTTGATGATTAAGAGATCTTAATCGATCCAGCGCGCCCCAATTAGGTTTTACTAGAGGTTCGAGGTACCCCAAATCAACCTCTATACTGTTTGATAAAGGCTGTGCTTGGGCAAGTTTGTTTTTGTAGGTTTCGAGGTCTGCCAGTTCAGCATTAGTGCGAGTAGCCTTACGCTGATGTGTGCGGACTGCTTGGATTTCTGTTTGTATTGTTGTCCGCTGTTGTCGTAGTTCCACCAATCGGTCTTGAAGCTTACTCTTGGTATATTCCGCCCGTTTAACCGATGACGTCAATGCTAGAACCAAGTCCACAATGTCTGTCAATTTGTAGAATTCCAATCCCACCACCTCTCTATATTTGCGAATGGCTCTAGCAATTGATGCCTGTGATTCATTGTCTTCGGCATTTTGGATATAATCCAAAACAACCTGGGAAACCACGTCCACTGCATTTACTTTGGTCTTACCAGTAGCGGACGGTAGCTTGTTGACGTTGATTACAATTGTACGTCTACCGCTAGTATCCGAAGCATTCGTAACTTCTTGCTCGTCAACCTCTTCGTATCGTATTCGTTTCTGAGGTAATGAAATTGTGCTTGTTCCAGCGTGTGGTCGATCCTGCTTGCCATATGGAGTAGAAACCCCTACTACTTCAGGCAATTGAGTCCCTGTACTAGTTTCGTCATCTGGTAAAATACCATGTGTGGCCTTATTATTATCATTACTGCCACGAACACCATACGGTTTCTGAGGACTCGGTGAAACAAATAGACTACTCTCATAATCCTCCTCCATTGACAGTCCTTCAGGCTGAGGTGATATGCCTGGAGAGTCCACCGGAGAGTCCACTGGCGGTTGCGGACTTGGCCCATCGTCAAAAGGAATATAATCGTCATTTGTATAATCATTCGTATCGTTCGCATCATTGGCATCATTAGTTTCATAAATATCAGACGTAGCTCCACCTGAGCTGTCAGACTCAATGGTATAGTCCACATCTATAGCAAAGTCGTCATCTACTCTGCGTGTGCCAGCACCACGAATTCGCGCTTCGAGACGGTCATGACGTTTGAGAACATTCAACGTCTGTTCAAATTCCTTTGTTCTTGTACGTGTCGCGTCTGGTACCAACGATGAAGTACTGGGCTTTGGTGATTCGGATACAATAGTCAAGTCTAAGGGATCATCAGAACCAAGAGATATCGTAAATGCATCTTCGACCCTTCGAGTTCCAGCGCCTCGGAGTCGCGCATCAAGTTTAGCTTGCCGAGATGCTAATTATTAGGCAAAAACATACTATAGAGAGACAACAGCCTTCTATCCCCTTTAAAAAGCCAAATACTTACGCAACATTCATCCCACTTCTGATTTTGTTCAACTTTAAGCTGGGGTAAGTAATAATATATATATGCAGGTTGGAGGGAACGATGATTTTGTCGCCTCACAATGAGCTGGTTATGGAAGAGCTCATCAGACAAGACCGAGCCTGAACATTCCAAGCTAAAAGAAGCTGTTGATAAGAAAGAAGATATAATTGATCCTTCATTGAAAAGCTTCTATCAAACAGCAAAGCCACTACCGGCGAACTCATTCGGTGCCGGCAGTGCTGAGAGTAGTACAAGTAGTTCAACAGGGAACAGCACCATATTCAACACAAGAGATCGGCCCTTGGAATTACATCAAGCAGCCCGGGATAACTGCGTAGAATTTGAAGCAGCTCTATCTAAATGCATTGTCCATGGAACTATCTGGGACAGAGTACTTTCATGTCATACCCAGAAAATGCATCAACACAAATGTGTAGAGCTACAGGAGTACGCTCTGACGGTACTTGGCTATGGTCGGGCATTAGAAGATAACCATAAGTCCAAGATTCAGGGACAAGCAGATGATTTGATGATCAAGCACATTCCAGGGACTTGGATATCGGATGAAGCAGCCACTTCGTTCAAAGATGCTGTAGACACTGCCGACACTGTATAAATAAGTGATGTATAGTTTTTCTTTTTGTGTTGTTATAATTTTCATGTCGAGTTATTCGGCGCTTTTGCTACTTGCTCTTGTGAAGCTACAAGGTGTGCCAGCTCCTTCCATACTTGCAATTTGGTTTCCTTGGAAATTCCTGCTGCCAACCCAGATGTGGATGGCACCACAAATACCGTACAATCACCAAACAGATTTGGCTGAACACCCCAGCTGAAATTCTTTAGTTTACCAAACTTCACCTTGTGTATAGCCTCCCAGATTCCTTTACCTACCAAGCAAACTATCCGTGGACTGTACTTTTGAAGCTTCTTTTCTAATACTGGTACACCTTCGGCCATTTCACGAGCTGGTAGATCTTTAATCCCCACAGTTGATCTGCCTACAAGATCGGTGAATCCAATTCGATACTCGGCTGGCATTAAATAGTCATCATTACATGTTACTTTACGGTCTACCAAGCCTGATTCAAAGAGCATTCTCCAGAAATGATTGGATTTATGAGCATAGTAATGACCCCTCAAGATAGATTCAGTGCCAGGATTAAATCCCACAAATACACATTTCAAGTCTTTTTCCAGCAACAGTGGTAGCCTTCTATTTTTAAAGTCTTCAGGTTCTATACTCGACGCCTTTATATCGGCTTTTGTTTTTATAATTTTCGCATCTTTTTTCTCTATTGATCCCTTTATTCGTCCTTCTTTATAAGCGAACTTCTCTAGAGCTGATCCAAACGTCGCAGGCATTGAGGCTGCATGGTGGTTTGTTCTCTTCCATCTTATATACACCTTCACCCTAGCAAAAATCCTCTTTGCAATCTCACAAACTTTGATCTCGTAAACATAGCAGTGTTAAATAATTGCTACGTTAAATAAGCGACTGAAGTGATTAGTGGTTTCAAGAATAAATACGAAACGAAAATTAGCCAAAACATAGACTGAAGCGACAGCCAATTTGACAATGCCGAAATACGTGTGCGACTATTGTGGTAGTAAGTTTTACATTTGAGAGTCAGAACTAACAAAGCATCATTGACACATGATTCTCGAAGTGTCCGACGGACTCATATTATTGGTAAAGATCATATCCGCTACACTGTTGAATATTATGAACGTGAGTATTATATTCCTATTTGCCTATTTACCGGTGGGCTTGTGAAAATCGACTAACAGTAGAGGCTGCAAGAGAACTTGGTTTGATTCCAGAAACTATAGCGCCCGCTAAAGGATCTTTAGATCAGTCCGCCGAACTTGCCAAATTGAACAGTGGCACCCCTGGTTTGCCTGTTACAGGACGGGCTACTATGCCTCTTCCGACTTCAGTCCCTGGACTCCCACCACCACCACCTCAGTTCTATTCTTTACAAGTTTGATTTATGAGTTCATATATTGGTCAGTTAGGCATGAAGAGTATGATTATGCTTTTCATATCTCAATATTCAGCCATTATAGTTGACTCATTCGGCTAATTGTGAAAACAAGCGGCGGTTGGAAGTGTCAAGGTCAACACAAACAGACTATGGATTGGATCAGGAATATGGAGAGTCAACACAACAGACTATGGATTGGATATGGAGAGTCATAAGTAGACTAGCGGAATTCGAGTTCCTGCCATGATCACCTGTGAAAAGAAACGGCGGTTAGAAGCGGGTAGCAATACAACAGACTATGGCCACACCAGGAATATGGAGCGTCATAAGCGGGATTCGTTTTCCTGTCATGATCACCTGTATAAAAAAATGCCGGTTAGAGGTGTCAAGGTATCAATAGAGACTATGGCCTAGACCACGAATATGTAGTATCCAAACTAGGCCAGCGGAATTCGATTTCCTGATTATGACGGCACCAGGGGTTTACCCCACTTATTTGATCGACAATATGCCCATATTAGATCGGATAGGTGCGTCATTGATCGCGGGGATGGTTGCTTGGACAATTTTTGTCCAGCGAATCTAAAACGACATTAACCGAAACAAGAATCTATTCCGGTATTCGATAGTTGGTGGCATGTTATGACCCGCTTGGGTTTCTTGAAATTAATTTACTATTGGGTCACGACCGCAGCCCATGTTGATCTGAGATGGGCATCATATCCTAAACTAGACTGTGGTGCCAAGGGAATATGCGAATACATGCGTGGGGTAATTATCCGACTGTAGGATTTTGTTTAATTTATATATAGCTGACTCAATCCACAGGGAAGGCTAACAAGGTAAGATGAGCGTTGTAGAAGAAAAGACAGAAGGCTTGCGTCATCTAGAAGATGTGGATCCAGAAATCCAGGCCACTGGACTAGTAGTTGAAATCGATGCCGGGGTCTATGTACAGACAGATGATGGTACGATTAGCGATGATTTGGATATACTAGAAGCGGAATTTCTAGCATCTGGCAAGAAACCATTTCTTGCTGCCAAGTTGTTTAAGAAACCAGAGATCTTTATTTGGTTTCTTGCATCACTTGCAAGTATTGGAGGCTTTTTGTTTGGGGTTGACCAGAGTCTTATCAGTGGTGCAACTTTGTATATTCCTGATGCACTGGGTTTATCCAGCTCTCAAATGTCGATGGTTGTGGGGTTTACACCGCTGGGAGCTATATTTGGGTCATTTATGATTATTCCCACCAACAATACCTTTGGCCGAAGAATGGCTATAATCTTCTCTTCCGTCTTGTTCACAGTGGGTGCTATCCTTGAAGCAGCAGCCCATTCTTTTGGAGTGTTGTTAGCGGGTCGTATTATATTAGGTAGTGCGTTGGGTTTACTTTCAGGAACAATCCCAGCCTATGTGTCTGAGAATTGTGCAGTTCGTTGGAGAGGGGGCCTTGTTTCCCTATACCAGTGTATGGTGGCATTTGGAGTTATGTGTGGATATATTATCGCAGCCATTTTCAATGGTGTGAATGGAAATTGGCGATGGATATTGGGGAGCTCTGTTTTGTTCTCTACAATATTATTTCTTGGAATGCTCACATTACCAGAAAGTACCCGATGGCTAATGGGCAGAGGTCGCAAACTTGACTCTTATATAGTTTGGAAATATTCTCGAGGATTTGATGCTGTTGAAGATAGGCGTGAGTTCTTTATTATGGAAAGGGTTTTACTTTATGAACAGGAGCAATCTAAGGGCCGTTTTGTTGCATTTGACCTATTCACGAGACCCAGATGCTTCCGTGCATTGGTTGTAGCTGCAGTATATCAACTTGGAGGACAACAAATGTCGGGTGTTAATTCAATTGAGTATTATCAGGCTTCATTGATGCAGGCAACTGGACTCAGCCCAACTAATGCGGTATATTCGAGTTTGATTGGTGGTGGTGCCATGTTTTTTGGAACAATGCCCGCTATATACTTGATGGACAGATTGGGCCGACGAACGTTAACACTTTCGCTGATCCCTGGTGTTCTTGTTGGCTTAATTATCACTGGCTGCTCTTTCTTGCCAACATCCCTGGGATTACGACTAGGATTATACTTGTGGGGAATGATTACGTTTACTGTGTTCTGGGCATCAGGGCTTGGCCCAGGACCTTGGGTATTTGCGTCTGAAGCATATCCGACTTATCTTCGTAGTTATGGTGTCAGTGCAGCTGCTGTGTTTGACTGGACAGGAACATTTATTACTACCTATCCATTTCAGCAGATGTCTAGTGCAATGACATCGACTGGTGTATTTGCCGGCTTTTACGGTGGTCTATTGGTTTTAACTGGTGTATTTCTGTTATTTTTCATGCCCGAAACCAAGAACCGCACTTTGGAAGAACTTAATAAAGTTTTTGACCAGTCTCTATCGACAATTGCTCATACAAATATGGTTAATTTGAAGGAGACTTGGTCGAGGTTAAAGAAGTTTGAATTTTCGAAAGTCTGGCAGTTGGAGTGAACACACCAACCTAAACAATATAAATTTTATTTCCCACTATTATTGTTAATTCTCTTTATATTGGAGTTGGCTAAAGTATTAATGAAATCAGATAAAGTGATTTTTTGTTATTAGTGTAGTGGTGCCAAAGAAGCTCGGGCCTCTTGCAGTGCATATGCACCACCCCCCTGCGTTTAACGCGTGGTGAATATTTGGAAATGGTGACATTCGCAATCCGATGTGCCCAGAACATTGTCAATAGAGTTATTCACCAAGCTGTGAAATAAAATAAAAAAATAATATGGACCTAAATCCATCAGTTGAGTATTATATCATATTCGTCATGGATTGAGTACAAAATTGATGACCATTCATACGCACAATAGTAGATATCGCATATACAACATCTGAATCCAGAACATTTACGATTGTTGTACATCCTTCACAAACATACTCTCAAACCCGAAGAACACATGAAAATCCATATTGTTCCTCCACTCTCATGTTACTATGCTCATGCTGGCATTTCCGCTGAGGCGTTGCCAGGGAGAAACAGGGTGAGGGTCTGAAAATTTTGGGCCAGGGCTTGTTGGCTCTAAACACAGTCGCGGCAAGTATTTGTAGGTGGATTTTTTTCTGTTTTGTTCTTTATAAGTTGGCAACTTACCTCAAGCCCCCTTATATTACTTAATAGAAATAGTTGAAAAAATGGCCGAGCAGCAAGTTCCTGTATTCAAGCTTGTCCTTGTTGGAGATGGTGGTACCGGAAAGGTGAGTATTTTATATTATTCCTTATCCGTTGAGGTCGAGACGATAGCTTTCCACGCATAGTGGTGGTAGTTTGACAGCAATGGAGCATTATGGATGGAAAATGATTTGATTGAGTTTGTTAAAGGATAATAATAACTAACATTAGACCACTTTCGTCAAGCGACACTTGACTGGTGAATTCGAAAAGAAATATAACGCCACCCAGGGTGTTGAGGTTTATCCTCTTGGTTTCTACACCAACTTTGGTGAGATCAAATTCGAGGTGTGGGATACCGCCGGACAGGAAAAGTTCGGAGGTCTCCGAGACGGTTACTACATCAATGGTCAATGTGGTATCATCATGTTTGATGTTACTTCGCGTATTACCTATAAGAACGTTCCTAACTGGCACCGAGACTTGGTTCGAGTGTGTGAGAACATTCCCGTCGTTCTGTGCGGTAACAAGGTTGATGTTAAGGAGCGAAAGGTTAAGGCCAAGAGCATTACCTTCCACCGAAAGAAGAATCTGCAGTACTACGATATCTCTGCCAAGTCCAACTATAACTTTGAGAAGCCGTTCTTGTGGCTTGCTCGAAAGCTCGTTGGTCACCCATCTCTAGAGTTTGTCGCCTCTCCTGCCTTGGCTCCTCCTGAGGTTACTGTTGACGCTGATCTCATGAACAAGTACCAGCAGGAGATGGAGCAGGCCGCTGCTCTTCCTCTGCCTGATGAGGAGGATGCTGATTTGTAAGATGTATCTATTGACAAAGTCCTGTGTAACTTTACTTTTTTTTTTTTTGTTTATCGTTTTTCCCCGTGCGTGTGCCTGCTCGTCTACTGTGCAGCCCACTGTCTATATATTATCTAGACCCTCCCATTCGAAGTCCTTCGTTGCACTTTGTTGTCATTCCTTGACAGTGAGATTGATAATGATATTTAATTCATTTCCACAAATTTGTTTCGCCACTAGATTATTATTTTATTTTTGGTATGTGGATTATTTAGGCCCCCTTTTCGCTTGGCAGCTTACTTCACGACATTTGGAGTTATCCTATTTTTCACTCGTGCATCCATCTGCATATCTTACAAGTAAATATTCGCCGCAATGGCGGACAGGCCAATATCCACGTACGAGCTGCTGGATATTGCCAATCATGAGCTAGCTAAGGCGCTACCGTCGAATCGAACGTTATCGTCGGTGGCCCCTGCCATTCCTCCACGGAGGCGACGCAACGTTCGGTCAAGCCATATCTCACGCCATTCGATAGAATCCGTGTATTTGGATAGCACAGAATACGATGCTGATGATGATGACGAGCCGACAGATGCAGGGCAGAATGAAGCGAATCCACAATCGTCGAGTAGCGAGTCTGTATCTGAATCTCGGTCCTATAACCGCTCCGGTGAAGGTGCTATTGATGACGAAGACGAAGAGGGCGAAGAGGAGGAGGAGGAGGAGGAATACTACGACGAAGATAGCACCAGTTTACAACTTAACGGACTACGAATTGGTCATGTTCCCGTTCAACTTGTTGCCCTGATTGGTGATAAAGTGGCAAAGCTGAGTCTCCAAAACAACTGGCTGACATCTCTACCTGTGCAGTTCCGAGACATGTCTCGGCTCAGCTATCTTGACATGAGTCAAAATAAACTATCCAACTTCCCCATAGTTTTATGTGAGCTTCGAGGTTTAGAGATTCTTGATATCAGTTCTAACCAGCTGAGATATCTTCCTGATAGTCTCGGGCTGCTCAACGACTCTCTCAAGGTACTGTCTCTGTCCCACAATCAGTTCGAATATCTTCCCCCTTGCATTTCTGATATTAATGACCTTAGATTCCTCGAAGTGGAAGAAAATCCACTAATTATGCCGTCAAAGGAATGGATAGCTGCTGCGCGAGAGTCAGCTGGAGCTACTGGTGACTGGATGATTAGTGTGAATCATTATTTGGCTGATAATAAGTCACATATCAGGTCTTTAATTCATCAGTCAAGCTTACCGGTACGAGCTGGAGATAGGGGCCGAAGTAATAGTGAGAGCCAGATCTCTAGAGCGGCAAAGAGAATGGGTTTCATTGTGAAAAGGCGAAATGAAACTTCTCCAGTGCCTGCAGTGCCAACTGCTTCTCTGCCATCTGGATTTGAACCGTCTTCTCCTGTTGCTGTGACTTCAAGTCCTATGGTTTCAATTCCAGCTACTTCTAGTTCTCCTTCTAGTTATATACCATCAACGCTTCCTGAAATGGCGTCAATGGCCCTTTTGTCGCCACTGCAGACGGTTGCACCACTTTTACCATCTGTTCCTGTATCCGCTGTAACTTCTGCTTCAGTCGTTACAGTGGCTCCAATACCTACACAGCCATTGTTGGTAGCGTCGTCTACTGTGCAGTCGAATACCACATCATCACCATCAAGATCGGTTTCACCATCAGGAGCTCAGGCTAATTCTTCAGTGTCTCCAATTGGGTCTGGGGGTCAACTAGCGGCATTGATCAGTTCCGTGACATTGCCGTCTACGTCTACTAGAGGACCACCTGTGCCAGCAAGTGCTGGAATTCCTGTTGCTTCTTCGACTGCTACGGTTGTTGCTCCCGTCAGTTCTGTGACTTTGGCTCCTGCCACAACTGCTGCATTTTCATCATCTCCTGCTCCACCAAGATCAACTCGTGAGGATAGAGAGAGTCTGAAGGAAACCAACCATATGAGAATGCTAAGTCAGGATAGTTCATCGGATGAGAGACCTCTTCGTCTTAATAGAAGCAGAGCAAATTCGTTGACATCTTCGCCTATACTGGATAATGGGCCTGGTGCTTATTTCAGACGACTAAGTACTCTGCCTGAAGAGATGAGATCCGGCATTAGCAATGGCAATCTTATAGAAGTTGGACGGAAAATCCTCTTTTCAATGCATGAGTTTCATGATATTGTTCGAAGATGCTCGGCTTTTTGCACGGACAAAATCGTCAGAACAAAACTATCTGCATACCTACAATTCACAAGAAGCATATTTCCAGACCTCGTGTCTGCCCTTGAAGCCTATGAGGAAAATACCTCTGGCGAAGGTTCACCTGCATTGCTTGCAGCAATGGTCAAGTGTTTAGAATCAGTACGTGATCTTACTATTTATTTACGAACAAGTTTGGACAGACTTTCCGAAAGTGTGGATATCAAATTCCTTCGCACCCTATTGATGGTTTCTTTTTCATCGTTTAATGAAATGTACAACGGATGGATGCTGGTACAGCCATCTGATCTTTCCAAATCCATTTCAAGTGATAACCCTCAAATGACTGCAGGAGTCGGACAAAGTCCTGGCTCCGCTTCTGGTTCGGGATCTGGATCTGGGTCAAGTCCTAGCCATGACAAATTCCGCACTGATCATGATGTTACTACTGCTGCTGCTGATGATCAGCTGTATGAGCGGATCTTTTTTGCTGCGAGTGCTGCTCAATCAGTATTGGGACAGCTCACGGATGCAGTATCAAAGAGCGCCAATGCATCTATTCAGGGTCATGGACAGGGGATAACATCAGCAACTGCTGCTAAGGTCAAAGACTTGACCACCACTTATGTTACTGGAGTTGATGTCACTAAACGCTTGAAACAACGAATGGAGCTAATGCATCAGTCTGGAACCATAGAGCGACGAAAGTTCTGGGATGACACCAATGCATTTCTCAAAGCGGTTATTGCTATATTGGCATCTGCTAAGACGGCCATGAGTGATTTACCGTTCTTAGCAGATGCACTGCCTAATCTAACAACTTTGACTCGAGTTGCAAAGGAAATTCCGGCTCTTCTGGAGATGTCTTCATACAAAGTGTATATGAATGAGCCAACGCCAACACCTACTCACCCATCATCTTCGATGATCGGTTCTCCATTATCAATGGCCCACTCCATGGGGCCAATAACATCGGTTGCTCCTCCACCTACCACGCCTCTTGTCGCTGCGCTGGGCCCAGCTGCTAAGGCTGTATTGTCTCCATCGTACAATGCTGGTGGTGCTGTTCCTGCCAACTCGTTCTTTCCCCTTATGGCTACTCCTTCGACGTCCGTGAATCCTGTAGATAAAGATGTGCGTTGATATATCAATGCACTAGCCATTGTATTGTCATATATATGAGTTTTATTGTATTATTTTCTTGATTTGTTCTATTTTTCGAATTAGCTCTTAATTTTTTTACCGTTTGATTTAACGTTGTGGTCAATGAATCAATGACCCCCTGAATTAGACTTCCAAATTTAGCGTTTGGACTCATCGACTTACATACATGTCGCGGGACGTCCAATCTGCTGCGTTGTATATCAACAATGCTCTAGTTGAAAAAGGATATATAAAAGATTCCGAAAGGCTAGCATTCTTTGAAGATGGTAGAAATAAGAAGACAGATACGCGCATTATCAACACCATGTATGCGTTACTTAACACAATCGACGATGATGTGCGCCAACGAGACGCAAAGGTAAATTCTACACAGGATCTACAAAGAGAATTGGAGCGAGAAACCAATATAAGGACCCGTCTAGATGTTAAATTTGAGGTTCTTGACAAGAAACACCAAGCTTTACAACGTACCTATAATGGACTCGAAACCCAGCTACAGGCAGAACGGATCAAGAACGCAGATACTAGAGACGTGGTCACCAGAGCTAAGAGTGCTTTGCAACAATATAGAGGCCAATTTGCGAATGAATTGAGAAAGCGTGATGTGGAAATAGCGCGTTTGAAAGAACGGATCCGTGATCCTCGGCGCCCTACAACCAGATCTCTAATAGGCGTTTCAGGGACTTTGTCAAAGACATTCAATTCATACACCGTGCCATTGTCAATGAATAAACCACCTCAATACCAACAGACTAGCTCGCAGATCGAGGGAGAATTGGCATCATTCAATTCTGAATTGGCTTCTGAAAACAGACTTTTGACTTCTTTACTGCATCGGATCAAGACTACTATAATGAGCCTTACAGAAGGTGCAATCCATGAAAGACTAGCAGGATTCACCATTAACGAATCTGATGGCATTGGATTACCAGCTGATGCAGCAGCAGTGGCTATACGAGCAGCTTCAGCAGAGCAGCTCGGGGATCAGATATTGGGTGCTGTGGGCCAAATACAGGACATTCTCAATTCGCCAAGCTTTGTATCGTTGGCAGAACTACGGGAGAAGGAGCAACAGGTTGAAGGATTAAAGATTCAATTAAAAGAAGCTACAGAGAATTGGGAAAAAGCTATGAAAACTATGAATGAATGGAAAACATATCGTGATGCTCGCAAGACGAGGCCATTACCGTCTTCGGCATCGCCATTGAGATCACCAAAGGTTCAGCCAAGGTCGCCTGCCGCTACACACCAGCCCATTCAAAGTTTTCATGAATTAAATACATCCAGACCAAAATTCAATCCTTATTCAAAGCCAGGTACCGGAGATTCCCGTTAACATTAGTGTATACTATAAACAGTGACTGACATATATGCACAAGGCCAGGGCAGGGACGGAGTTTCCGTCAGACCTTAATCTAAAGGCATTGATGGGTTCTGAGGAGTAAATATGGACACAAGTGGCGATGAGAATCAGGTTGAGTATGACACAACCAATGTTCTGTTCATGGTGTTTAGTACTTTTGCTATCTTCTGGATGGTCCAAGGAGCTGGTCTCTTTTACTCTGGATTGACGAGGCGCAAAGCTGCTTTGATCCAAGCAGTTTACTCATTAGTTGCGCTTTCTATTGTGTCCATTCAATGGTGGGCATTCGGTTATTCGCTGGTTTTTGGTCCGTCGTCAGGTCCATTTATAGGTAATTTAAGCAAAGCGGGATTCCGCAATGTTATTGGATCCAATATATCAACTGTCAACAGAGTACCCGAGGTTGCAAACGCCCTTTTCGGGTCGATGTTTCCTGCGGTTACCGCCGCTTTGACTGTTGGAGCACTATCGGACAGAGGACGAGTGCTGCCTGCAGCTGTATTTGTATTTGTTTGGTCGACAGTTGTGTATGACCCTATAGCATTTTGGACTTGGAATGATGCGGGGTGGGCCCGTAGAATGGGGTCATTAGACTACGCAGGCGGCACAATTGTACACATTACATCGGGATTTAGCGCTCTTGCGTATTCGCTAGTCCTTGGTAAACGAGTTGGTTATGGAACCGAGGAGCTTAATTACAGACCTCATAATGCAATTCTCGTTGTCATTGGCACTTCATTGCTATGGGCGGGCTGGTTTGGCTTCAATGCAGGTTCAGGATTTGCTCCACATACACAGTCTGTTATTGCTATGCTCAACACTCAATTGTCTGCTTCTGCAGGTGGCTTGACGTGGGCTTATATGGACTATAGATTAGACCATCATTGGTCAATAGTTGGCTTCTGTTCAGGTATCGTCGCCGGTTTAGTGACCATAACATCTGGAGCAGGATATGTTCCACCATGGACAGCAATTGTCACTGGCATTTGCGGAGGTGCACTGTGCAATTTGGCTACTAAAGTGAAATATTATCTGGACGTTGATGATGCTCTAGATGTTTTTGCGGTGCATGGAGTCGGAGGCTTCCTTGGAACGGTACTTACGGGTGTTTTTTCTACCAGCACGATAGCGAAGGACATTCGTGGTGGCCTGATTGAGGGAAATATAATGCCAGTAATCCACCAGCTAATAGTTGGTGTTGCGACATCTCTGTATGCACTGGTCATGTCAGTAGTTGTATTACAAGTATTGAAACAGTTTCCTCATCTATACTTGCGGGTGTCAAAGGAACAGGAAATAACGGGCTTAGATATCAGTGAACACGATGAATTTGCTTTTGATCATGAAGAATTGTTGGAAGATCTATTTGCACAAGCAGAGTCATTTACTGGTGTTCGTGCTCATGCATATAATGACTATGCCCCACCAAGACAAAGATTCCAATCCGCCTACAAATCATTTGATAATAGTGATGAAGAAGGAGGTTTTGGCGGTATAGACTCTAATTTAGCGAGTATGAGTCGACCGCCTGGCCGGGTTCGAGACCGTTCTCCATTACTGGCTGATACTGTACACTAATAATAATCATAATGCGGCATCTATCTATTTACATTCCAACTTATTAGTAACGTCAAAGAAACAGGTACTCTTGCTATATTTATATGTATTGGATCAGCTATGGATCCAAAGTTCAAATTACAAGTATCTTCTCCGGAGACGCCTGTTAAACGTAGTATTGCAAAAGGTGCTCCCAAGTTCATCAAGAGTACCATAGATAAACCTGACTCCGCGCCGGACAGTTCATCACGACCTCTATCTGCGAGACAGATATTCAGCACCAGTTCACCTTTCCGAAGTCAATTGGTTGGAGAGTCGCCAGAATATGCCTCTTCTAAGCGTGTAAAGCTCAGTGATACCTTAGCTCGAGTATCCAAGGCTGTAAGAGGTCCACCAGGATCAATTCAGACTTCATATTCTACCTGGTCTCCATCACCGAAAAAGAAGAGGTTTATTAACGATAATGATACGTTTTCGAAACAGTTACAGGCAGCTGTGAGTGCCATTGAAGATCAACTACATTTAAGAAAATACTCGCCAATGCCAGCTCCATTGACGCCTACTCATAGTGTTAGACATGTCATGAGGTGGAACAGATTCGTCTATATGGTCGACGTTGAAGATCTTGATCAAAATCCCAAACCGGATGAGCATGATGGATACCATAGTACATCTGTATCTGCATCTCTCCCCTTCGATGTTTCAGATGAATCTGAAAACACTGAAAAAAATGATTTATCTGTGGACAGTTCAGTTGGCATTGCTAGTGCTACCGCTAACACTTTTGCTGGTACAAAAGGAAAAATGTCCCATCAATCCTCATATTTGACAGTAATTCTTCTAGATCCTCTGAAACTTGGACTTGTCAGCGAGGGTGACCTACTTAGATTGGGCAAACCATATACTACAGTTGACAATCTGCGTATATTTGATGTGTGGGACCGCATTCCCAAATAACCTGCATGCTGTCGCCCCATGAAGATTTCCAACATGAAATTTCTAACTGGAGTCGGATCGGTGACGAAGGTTATAAATTCCCATGCTAATGGGCATATAGGTGGCCATTTCAAGTCACTTCTGTATGGATATATTACTACGACAAAGCATGTTCGACAGTATTCGGAGATAGCACCGTCGCATTTTATAGAAAAATCTGCATCTAAATGTCTAGGTTGTGGATCACCTTTTCAGAGTACCAATGTCGAAAGCCCTGGTTATCAAGACCACCGTACAAAATCAAAGCCATTATCGGTGAAGATCCTCCGGGATTTAAAAGTTCAACAGCTTATGGGGAGTCTGGATGAGACGAAACAGAATATGCTTGTCAGCCAAGGTATTGGAGGTGGTTCAGCTGTGCATGCTGAAGAGGGTCCTTCTTCAATTCTGACTACTTCTAGACTTAAAGAAGAAAAAAGATCCCAGTCTGTGCAAAACATTTGTAAGTGGTGTAGAGATAGCATGAATGGCCATCACCATCATTTGCGTCCGCCAGTGGAGTCTGCCGAGGATATACTCTCCAAAGTCCCAACGACTGCCACCCTTGTCCATGTGTTTGATGCAATGGATTTTCCAACAACTGTTGATCTGAGCTTGGCATCCAAAAAGAGAAAGGGCAAGACATTGTGGGTAATGAATAAAGCAGATTTAATTGTTGGAGACGCGGTGCGTACCAGAGCAAGGGTGTTACGATACATGCGAGAAGAACTGGCACGACTTGGAGATGTGCCTCCCTCGGATGTTTTTGCTATATCTAGTTTGTATGACTGGCATCTTGATAGTTTGTATCATGCTCTTGGCAGAGAAAACTACTTTGTGGGCTATACCAATACTGGTAAAACAACACTGGTTCAGAAACTTTGCAAAAAGTTTTCCACAACCGAGTCTCGATTGCCAGTTACATGGGCCAATCCCTGGATATCTCAGGCATCTGGCTCTTATTTATTAGGAAATGACAGACGAATCATCGACATTCCTTCATACCCTGAGACTGATATGGGCACCTACCGAGTTTTGAAACCTAAAGTCGTTCAAAAATTAGCAAAAGGCACCCGGTTATTTCATAATAGAGGTACATATGACTGTCCACAGAGGGTTGTTTCTGTCAAGAAAGACCAGGTCATCAGTATAGGAGGATTGGTTGCGTTGAGTCGTAATACTTCACATCATTTAATTACATGGTCTATCTATCCGGATTGTTCGTTCAAAACCAGAGTAATGTCGTCATTGGAAAAAGTTCAGGATATCAACCAATCGACTTCTGAAGTTCATGACAGATGGACGATGGTAAACCCAGCATGTTCTCATGAATCTTTTGTAAAGGTTATGGACACTACATTTGGAGGAGAGGGTGTGAGCCTGGCTATTCGTGGTGTGGGCTTAGTGCACGTCCACGTATCTGGCAAGATTCCTGAAGAAGGAATTGTTCTTAGTGTTTTTGCCCTTCCTGGTATTAAAGTAACGAGACGAGCGAATATCCTTCCGTACTTGAAGGATATCAAAAAAGTGTAAATAGTGTAAAATAGCAGTAACTTATTATTATTATTATGTCAATCAATTTGTTTTGTTTTTGGTCACCTCTTATCTTATCTTATCATATACCCTAACATTCAAGAACTAAACTAAGCTTCTAACATCATCTGTACACTTTCCGTTTGTTGCCTCCCTCTCAGTTAATTATGAGCAGGCACCAAGTGTGCCAGCGATGTCGGCTGCCGCTAATACCGCATGATTCTATAAAGTCTCTTCAACCAGGCCAGATCAGTCTTTTGACTGTGAATGGTGCTAAGAGTAATGAACATCAGATGGCTGACAACGACACCATATATAGCAAACTTCATGGCCACCGTGGTTTGCTAAGAGGGATCTCGGGTGGGTCAAGCCCAGGTGAATCTTTTGTTATGCTCACCGAATCTGTCATGGCAGGTTCCGGTATTAATGATCTTTTTTCGCCTGTAGATGAGAACGACGAGGAAGAGAGACATAAATCCAACAGCCCGCGAGGCGAAAGATTGTACACACTGGAGAATCTTTATGAAGAGCTATCCGGTACAAGCGATATTGATTATCCCGTATGTGGCGATTGTGCAGAACTCATCCAAGACGGACTAAAGCCTTTATATGACGAATTGTGTAAAGAGAGAGATGCATATATCGGGTTCTTGAACAAGATCAAAGATTTGCCAGGTGCTGGAACCGAAGAGCTAGATGTATTTATGAATGGTATATCCGAGCTCGAGAATCGAAACGTTGCTGCATTGGAAGAACTCAAGGCGATGGAGAAAAAGCGAGTGGATCTAGAGAATGAACTGACAGAACTCCAATCTCAAGCCGCCCAGCTTGATGATGAAGAAGAGGCATTTTACGAGCAACAGAATAAGCTTTATCTGGAGCTATCAGAGATGAAGAACGAAAAAGATAGAGTGGATTCGGAATTTGAATACCACTCTAATAGATTACAAAAGCTCCAGCGCATTAATGTTTATAATGATACTTTTTGCATAGGATATGATGGATATTTTGGTACCATCAATGGGCTTAGGCTAGGAAAGCTAAAAGAAATTAAGGTTGAGTGGTCCGAAGTTAATGCTGCTTGGGGTCAAACGCTGTTACTTTTATCTACTGTCATCAACAAACTCAACTTTAGGTTGGAAGGCTATAGGCTCCGTCCGCTTGGAAGTGTTTCGCGGATCGAGCAGATAAATGTCGATCCAAAAACTGGAATTGTCGGAAAACCAACCATATTGGAGTTATACTCATCAGATTACTCACTGGAGAGATTGCTATATCACAAAAGACTAGATAGTGCAATGGTTGCTTTCCTAGATGTGTTAAATCAGGTAGGCCAATTTGTGGAAAGTTGTGATGCCACGTTGAAGCTCCCCTATGTGATTGACAAAGATAAAATTGGTGGCTCTAGCATTCGATTATCGATGAACACAAGTAATGAGTCTTGGACTGTGGCATGCAAATACGTCCTTACTAATGCAAAGTGGATCCTTGCATATGCCACTACTCAGTAGATCAATGAGCATTTGCATTTGTCTTTCGCGCTATTTTGCAATGTTGTACGATATGGTACTCTTTTATTATTTATAATGTCTTTATCATTAATCAACAAGTATATTAATCCATTTGGATGCTCTTTTATTTGAATCATATGAGTTTTAGGGTTACATATGTTACTGCAAACATCTAAATCAATAGATCGCACACTCTATGCAAGATGTAATGAAACCTTGCATGACAGGTGTTAATGATAGTAATACATATAACTCGACTCAACTGACCCTTGTCAGACATGCAGCAAACAGTAACTCGTGCAAGATAAAATACTCTTTTATAAATCTACAACATGCTTTGGAATATGTGTTCTATCAGATTTGAAAGAGATCATCTCTATATTACGTCCTACATCTCCGTTTCCCTAACCCTAAAGGCTATCAGTGCCGCTGATTCTTAAAAGCCCTGTTACTAATCGAGTCCAAGTTTAAAATCTATGAGATATATCGCAAATATCATATAGTTGTAAAAAGATACGTTGTATATTTGAGATGGATGTCACCAAGAGAGATGGCTCCAGTAAGGCATTCGACAGAGACAAGTTGTATAGACGGGTACGCAACTTGCTCTCTGGATTGGCCACTGACTATATCTCTGTTGACGATATAGTACACAAGGTTTCACAGGGAGTTTTTGACGGGGTTAGTACTGCCAAGATTGATACACTTCTTTCTGAAATATGTGCCTATAGAACAACACTCCATCCGGACCATTCAATACTTGGTTCTCGTGTGGCTATCACAAGCTTGTATAAAACAACTGAGCCAAAGTTTTCGACGATGATCAGTATTATGCATGGTTATAAACATCCTGGTGTTGATAGAAGTGTTCCACTTATCAGCGATGAGACCTATAAAGTTGTCATGTCCTTTGCAGAGGTTCTTGATGCGGCCATTGATAACTCACGAGATATGGACTACTCATTCTTCGGCTTCAAGACATTGGAGAGGTCGTACTTACTTAAGATGTATAATGAAGTCGCTGAAAGACCTCAGCATATGTTACTTCGAGTTTCTGTGGGAATACATGGATCCAATATCGATAGCGTCCTGGAGACTTATAAATTAATGTCGTCTCGCTACTTTACACACGCTTCTCCTACACTTTTTAATTCAGGCACACCTCAACCGCAGCTGTCTTCTTGCTTCCTACTGGCAATGGAAGATGATTCAATAGAAGGGATCTATGAAACATTAAAAAACTGTGCAATCATATCAAAGACTTCTGGGGGTATTGGTTTACATATTCATAATATTCGAGGGGAGGGTGCGTATATTGCTGGGACAAATGGCAATTCAAGTGGGATTGTCCCAATGCTACGAGTCTTCAACAATACAGCTAGATATGTTGATCAAGGGGGCAATAAGCGGCCTGGTGCGATTTCAATTTATTTGGAGCCATGGCATGCTGATATATTCAGCTTTTTGGATTTGAGAAAGAATCATGGAAAAGATGAAATGCGGGCTCGGGACTTGTTTTATGCTCTTTGGATCCCCGACTTATTCATGACAAAAGTTCAAAACAGCGAAGATTGGTGTTTATTCTCTCCCGACAAGTGCCCTGGTCTCAGCGATGTGTATGGACAAGAGTTTGATGAGTTATATGCCAAGTACGAATCTCAAGGAAGATATAATGCTAAGATTCCTGCTATCAAGTTATGGAACGCTATACTTGAGTCCCAAGTTGAAACTGGCACTCCATTTATGCTTTACAAAGATGCTTGCAATCGGAAATCCAATCAAAATAACCTCGGTACTATCAAGTCATCTAATCTTTGCACCGAAGTTGTACAATACACTTCTCCCGACGAGATTGCCGTTTGCAATCTTGCATCTTTGGCTCTTCCGACATATGTTAAAAAAGACTCAACAGGTAGTGTATCATTTGATTTCCGAAAGTTGCATGAATTGACGAAAATTGTTGTTCGAAATCTCAACCGCATTATTGATATCAATTATTATCCGTTGGCAAAAGCAAAGCTATCAAATATGAAACATCGCCCCGTTGGTGTTGGGGTACAAGGACTTGCCGATGTGTTTATGATGATGAGAATACCTTTTGATTCTGAGGAAGCAAAACAACTGAATATCCAAATATTTGAAACCATTTATCATGGTGCTGTAGAGGCGTCGACAGAGTTGGCCGAACAAGTCGGGCCATATGAGTCTTATGAGGGCTCGCCATCGTCAAAAGGATTATTGCAGTATGACTTGTGGGAGATAACACCAACTGAACTTTGGGACTGGGAAGCACTCAAGTCGCGAGTGCAAAAGTTCGGTTTAAGAAACTCACTTTTGGTCGCTCCCATGCCAACTGCATCAACGTCTCAAATTCTTGGGTTCAATGAATGTATTGAGCCTATCACATCGAATGTGTATGCCCGACGGGTAATATCTGGAGAATTTCAGATAATCAATAAATACTTGGTTCAAGATCTTATCAGTTTGAACCTGTGGACTTCGGATATGCGCAATACATTGATCCATGAGAATGGCTCTGTGCAGAATATTGAAGAAATTCCTTCCTATTTGAAGGCAATCTACAAAACGAGCTGGGAGCTCAGTCAAAGAACAATTCTGGATATGGCTGCAGACCGTGGAGCATTTATCTGCCAGTCCCAGAGTCTGAATATCTTCATGAAGACTGTGACTACAAGTAAGTTAACAGCAATGCATTTTCACGGATGGAAAAAAGGCTTGAAGACTGGTATGTATTATCTTCGAACTCAGGCAGCTTCAGCTCCAATCCAGTTTACTGTTGATAAGGAGGCATTGAAGCGGAGACAAAGACAAGACGATAGTATTGGAGGTAAGAGATCGAGACGCCTGGGCCATCAATCCCTCTCGCCAAGTCCCGGAGATCTTATTGACAGTCCAGGAAATATGACTGAAAACAGCGTTTCATCGCCTATTTCTCAACCACCTTCAGTTAAGTCCAACACGCCAGACCTTGTGTCTGCAGTATTAGGAGATCCGTCGTGCTCCATAGACGCTTGTGAAATGTGTTCTGGTTAGGAATCTATAGATCTTACAGGAACAATTGAAGAATGTAAATAATATGCTTTAGTTTTATGTACTCAACTAATTTTTTTTTTGGAATCGCCTAATACTATAATAGTGGTAGAATCTGTCTAGAGGAAGATCAGTTTGCTCTGTATCTCAAGTATTGTTTACGAGTGACTGTGCGTGCCCATATCAATGCATGCTATTAACGGCTGCGTAAGCCTTGCCCATATCGAATCTGGTCTTGGCTGCGCTTCAAGATTAACACATTCGTTTAAAGTTAAATAATTTAGAAAATCCAATTGTTGCATCTTTGAAGTGTCATTTACAAGGCTGTTAGGTTGGATGGTTTCTATAAACTTTAGCAGAGGTGGAAGTCCGGCCTCGAATTCTAGTTTAGCTCCAACCGTGGACGAAATGCAGCTAGAAGCTCTATTACCTAGTAATGTAGAGTCAGGAATAGACCGAAGCGAGAGTCAGAGTGTCAGAAGTTCTATACAATCAGAGGTACCCATATATATAGGGCCTGAACCAGTCCGGCGGACGTGGTGGAGGTTTCTCATGGATGGACCGTTGAAGCCGACGAACCCAACAGTGACGCCGATATTCCCCAAGTTGCAGCATTTCCCGGAAGTGCTTCGTGGCCGGCTCCCAGAATATGTAAAGACGTCAATTACTACAGTATTTATTGTAGTATGGGCGGTACTATTTATGGAGTTGTCACAAATTTCGCTTTTGGCTACTCCTAAGATTAACGGCAATGAAGTGGATTTATTGAGATGCCATATAACACATCAAGTATGGGACGGGAAGAATGATAGGTGTGGCCTCAATGGAGAAGAATGCTATGCTTCACAAGTAGGCAAAGAGTTTGAATTCAAGTGTCCATCTGATTGTTTCAAGGAAAGCTGGACTTACAGTGAAACTCCAGTTGGTTCTTTCGAATCCATATATAGACCCTTTGTTGTTGGTGGAAACAATTCCTACCGAGCAGACTCATTTATATGTGGAGCTGCATTGCACCATGGTGCTATTTCCAGAGCTACTGGCGGGTGTGGAGTTATTAGATTTGCCGGTAGCAAATCCTCTTTTGTATCTGAAAAGGGAGCCGATGGATTCGAGAGTATTGGCGTGGATTCAGAGTTTCCAGCCAGCTATGAGTTCGTTAATACCAATAATATGAAGCTGTCGGGTTGCAGAGACTTGAGAAATGTTATTATCTTTATAAACATATTCTTGTCGCATGTGTTTGGTTACTTTGTGGGTAGTCCTGGCCTTTTCTTGTTCACGCTCTGTTTATGTGGATTCTGGACGGTTATTTTGGCATCAAACCCGCCACTATCTGGAGGTGGAACCATGGAAGATGCTGAACTAATATCTCTTGGATTTGGCCGGCTGTTTCCGTGCTTTCTGGGGGTATATGTTATTTACTCATTTTGCACTCTTCCCCAGCTCAAGGACATGCGTGCAAATCTTAGTCGAGCTGTGTTGTGGGTGCTCGGATTTTGGATTGGTATATTAGAAAATTATGTATTTGGAGCCTTACCTCTGGATCGTCTAACAATCCACGATTTGAATGTTCAACCAGGAGCATGGCTCGCATTACTTGTTATTCTTGGGTTGGTCATAACTATAGCGGTTAGCCAAGCTTATGTTATTTGGCGAATGGGGAAATTCAAGCCATATATACTCTACTATATTGTAGTGGGCTGTATATTATTTGGATTGTCATTGATTCCAAACCAGACATTACGTCTTCATCATTATATTTATGCACTGATTCTTCTTCCAGGAACGAATCTTCAGACTACACCAAGCTTGTTTTACCAAGGACTTTTGGTGGGACTATACACAAGCGGCATTGCACGGTGGGATTTCGATTCTATAATTCAAACCTATGAGCAATTACGAAGAGACGCCCCAACGCTTCGCGGCGGGCAGGCTGAATTCCTGAAACCTGGTATTGAGAAATCTACAATTGATGGTATTAAGGATTTTATTCTCAACTGGCAGAGTTTAGAAGAAGCAAGGAAACAGGAAGCCTTAATAGACCCTTGGTGGGACGGATACAGTCTTATCATTGATGATGTGGAGCGATATAGAGGCTTGGCGACCTCCTTCAATATAACTGACTGGGCGTTAACGGATTTGTCCGGGATGGTTCCACAACCGGTTAAATTCTATGCACGAATCGCTTTTGCCCAGATCTCAGGAGGATCGAAGACAGCCGATTACACTCGAGCAGCAACAATAGGATTAGACTCGGGATCATGGATTGATCCATTGCCAGGAGCAATTTGATATGTTGATATTGACAATTTGAATAATTATTTGCCCACCCTGTCTACCCTGTAATGTTAGTTTGATAGTTTAGCACGGCATCAGTAGATGACTTGCTCCAGTAGATCGCTGCATATTCCCTCCCGAGCCTATAGCTGATTGTGTTTACCTTTTAGCTTGCTTACTATATAGGGGCCAAGAACGCCAATTGAACTTATGCATGACAACATCAAATGGGCAGGGATATGTATTTTCGCAGTACTGAGAAATAAAAAGTTATTTGTATATTTATTCGCATAGCTCTCCACTTTTTTGGCCTTGTCGTATTGAGCCGACCCTTCTTGGCTGAGGGTGTCAACCTTATTTTTGGGGTTACCGTGCAGATCAGCCACATCGTGCCTGATTCAGATACGCACGCCTGTGCATTGCAGTGCACACGAGTTGGTATCCTTGATAAACACACCGCATATAAAGGGATAATACGACCCCCAGTGGTTTTGTTTGATATTCAGGTGTTATTCACTATGAACCAAAAGTTCCTTAAATCGGCTGCCGCTGCTATTTTGGCATCTGGCGTGTTGGGCGATGAAACTGTTTTTGCTTCCAGCGGAGGCTTCGAGTCGCCTATTCGTCTTGCTGCCGACCACGACTCTTGTCCTATCGATTCCCCACTTTCCTGCTCTTCTTCTGGAACTGCCGATAGCTGTTGTTATGAGGGAACTAATGGATTGTTCTTATCCACTCAATTCTGGGATTACAACCCAGCTACTGGACCAGATGACTTATTTACTCTGCACGGACTGTGGAGTGACAAGTGTGGAGGTGGGTTCAACCAGTACTGTAACCCATCATGGGAGATCCAAGACCCGACTACAATTCTTCAGAACCTTGGAGACACTGATTTGTTGACTGAGATGAATGCGGTGTGGAAGAACTTAGGTGGTGACGACAAGACTTTGTGGCTGCACGAGTTCAACAAGCATGGAACTTGTATGTCTACCGTCAACCCAAGCTGTTACTCGTCTGATGCTGCCCAATACCAGTATGTTGGGGATTTCTACACCACTGCTGTCAACCTGTGGAAGACTCTGCCTACATACCAGTTTCTTACTGATGCAGGACTTTCCCCTGATACTTCTACTACTTATACAGTTCAGCAGATTCAAGATATCCTATCTCCCCATGTTGGAGGATCGTCTGTTTACCTTGGCTGTGACAGAAGCAATGCTCTTCAGGAAGTGTGGTATTTCTTCCACCTTAAAGGATCGATTGCCAGTGGTACTTTTACCCCAACTGATTCTATCAGTTCTTCTACTTGTAAGGATGGCTTAAAGTGGATTCCCAAGGGTAGTAGGAATGGTGGAGGAGGGTCTGGTGGTAGTGGAAACAAGGGTACCATCAGTTTGTCCGGCCAATCTGGATGTCTAATCTCTAATGGAAAGTGGTTTACCTCTGGAACTTGTGCTACCTACACTGTTACTGAGGGAACTGGAGGCATTACTTTAACCTCTTCCAAGGGACCTTGTGACGTTTCTGACGGAGTGTTTAGCTGTGCGTCTGGGAACAGTGCTGGTGAATTTACTTGGAGTGATAACATTATTTCTTACGGTGGAGACTCCACTTGGGGTGCTGCCAATAGCCCTGCCTACCAGGAGCAAGTCCCAGTGTCGGTTGCCAGTGGCTCTGTCACTTTCCAGTTGGAATTCAACGCAAAGTAAAAGAATATCCCTTGTGTATTTCTTTTTCTCCTGCTCTCTCGTTGGCATGGACGTTAGTCGCAAGATATGTTAACAAGAGGGAGGATAATAAATAGTTCAAAGTAATTACAATAGATCCAATTGCTTTTGCAGAAGCTGAAAGCGAGATTGGCGCCGTAGGACCCTGTTCCGGAGCCGGATACTTGCGATCAGAGCAATTGCAACTGCCTTAAGAGTGGGAGCTGGGCGGACTATTGGTAAATGAGTGTCAGCAAAAGAATCGATCACAGAATCATCAGCAATTGAAATAGCGCCTATGGCTTGCAGTACGCGCAACCTTCGCTTACTAGACTGCCGGAAGCTGGCAAGCTGCTGTGTCTGATACTCATAAATAAATCGTAAATCACTCGATATCTCTTTCTGCCTTTCCTTCTCGAATTGGCGAATATGCAATTTGTATTTTAATGCTTTAGTGTCCGGTGTTTCTTCCATCTCTTTACGACTTGATTGGACTTGTAACATGTCGAGGCCATCTTTCAAATGCCGCTTCACTTCTTGCAATGACAATCGATCGATGTTTCTGTAGAGATCGCTTAATAAATCTGTTGCACTTTGACCATCGCCGGGTACTGATGATAATCTCGATGCTAAGCCTATCTGATGGTGAGGATGTAGATGTAGATATGGATGCTGTTGATGTTGTTGCTGCTGTTGTTGTTGCTGCTGTTGTTGTTGCTGCTGTTGTTGTTGCTGCTGTTGTTGTTGCTGCTGTTGCTGTTGCAGTGCTGTTACATTACTCTCGTCTGAAAATGGATCATCAACGAATTTGTCCATCATGGGACGACGTGCAACAGTACTGGTGACTTGTGCTTCGGGAGACTGCGAATTCCTCGACATTACTTTACTAGGGGACGGTGTCTTTATGGGACTGATCCCATGAAAAATTGGATCAACCGATTTCCTAAAACTTGTAATGGAAGGATGCGGTGCTCTATCAAGACGATCACGACTATTTGAATCGTGATCAAGTGATTGATCAACGTTTAGAACAGTGGTTTCGTGAAACATTGGAACAAAAGTTTTCTGATCATTTATACCCTCTGATCCATGATAATGAGTCTTTCCAGCTTCAGCAACAACTGGCTTAGTACCCAAGCTATTCTTAACGGACTGCTGTTTTGTGCTTCCATTCTTAGACTTGCCGAGACCGAAATCAATGTCAATCGATCTATCGCGTCGTGCAAACCAATTATTGGACGAGGTAGAGGAATCTGTCGCAGAGTCGAATAGTTCCTGTGCTTCATCATACGCACGTTGAATATGATCTAGTGCCATTACTTTCGTATTTGTCGCGCTGATAGATCCGTTCTCCCTGTTTAGCTGTCGTATATTATGCTCCGACTCATCTAATCTCGTGTTGATATGAGTCAAACGACGCGCAGCCTGGCTAGTTGGGAGTCGACCATACTGCTGATATAATTCATGAAGCTGTAACTTAGCTACAAGATTGTTGGACTCTATAGCCACGCGGAGCACGCTCGGATCTACCATAGGATCTGAGGTAGTAGTCGTCGCCATTACGTCAAGACTTGTACCAGCCTCACCATTGGAATTAAGCTTAAGTTCTATGCACAACCCCACAGTAAGGTTCCTCCCCCTCTCTTTCCCCCCCACTTGGCTCCTGTCCTGTCCATGCATTGGCCTAAAGCAAGGCACAAGGTACAGTACATACATCAAATGTGGCCCATTTTTAATTTATTTCTGTTACCATAATTCGTGTGATATGTGCGTACTGTATATGGTATGTCGGCGTATTTGCCCGGTAAGCAGAGACCGATCACGATATGGTGAAGGTTTCTATAAATATCACCTATGTATTCAAGGTATGATTCATCGGCTTTGCTGGCATGTATTGGTTCAGAATTGTATATATTAAAGCATATTTCAATAAATAAGCTATACAAATGGCATCTTTAATTTACACTATTTTCCCAACATTTATTATTAAGGAACCGTGCTAAGCTCTGAGACCACCCTAATGTGCAAGCCACCCAGTTTAGGGTGTTCATCGCCCCGCACCAATGTTCTAAGCGGGCGACTGGATCCCATGACGTCACCGGGGGGCCACCTAATGCCACAACCCATTTATAGCCAATTCCGTTACTGTACTACTAAAGTTACCACCGACTTAAACCAGAACTATTATTAACAAGTCGGCAAATATATTGAAGCTGTTCATTCCACATCAACCTTGTATTCGTGCTCATAAGAGAGAGAGCAGCACTACAGGCATTAAATCAGCTTCTTTCCAGCAGACAACAATAAATATATTTGTTGCTCGGTAACGAAAATCATATCAGAGGCAGATCATCATTTACGGTTTGGTTTGGTTTGATTTGATTTGATTGCTAATCTGCCGGAAACCTGCTACATATACTTAAGAACAATCACGAGTGGAACGTGACTCGAGATTGAAGCGGTGGATTATTATTGTGTGTAAGTTTTGATATTCTCATGTCGGTGAGAACACCTGAATCTCGTTATTCGACTCTCAACGAACCGCTGCTTTCAAGAAGCTCATCACTATCACCAGAATCAACAAGCCCGCTGGCATCACCTAGAAGAAGCCCATCTCCATCAGTGGTTTGTGATGGTCTTTATAATCTTGATAAATCTTCCTCAATAACACCCGATCCTGGACTTCGACTTGTTTCGTCTCCTCCTCTGTCAGGATCAATGTCGTCAACTGCCCGCAAACGTCCTCCCAGCTTAAAAGGGCTTGAAGAGTTGTCAAGAAATCCCAATGCCATTGTCACTAGCGGCCTAAGGACGCCTACAAGTGCAACTTTACCGCCCTCATCTTATCCATTTGGCGATTTAACGTCACCGCCTGGACTTCACCACTTGGATAGAAAGAATAGCGATGATTCTATTTACCGCAAATACCGATCATCATCGCAAAGTTCATCGCCAACTCATTTACGTATCGCACATCCTCCGGGTGTGACTTCATCAGCGTCATCAATATCATGTCTAGAGTTACAGAAATTATTGAAGGACGAGCCTGATGATGTGCTGCTGGTGGATATACGACCTTTCACTCAATATGTTAACAGCAGGATACAATCTGCAGTCAATATATGTGTACCTACGACACTGCTGAAACGACCTAATTACTCGTTATCGCGATTCGTGGACTGTATGCCTGCGGAACAGAAAAGTGTCTTGAGCAGGATCTCAGATTTTTCCAAAATCGTTCTGTACGATCAATCATCAACTAGCTTGACTGGATTTACTGCCACATCACTAGCCTACACTCTTTTCAAGTTTAGTAAAGCGAATGATGTTTTTGGAGAGCTGTTTTACTTGAACGGTGGATATTCAACGTTTTTGGCATCATGCCCAGACTTGGTGAATACATCAACTGCTGCTATGGAAAATAGCTTTTCATTTAATGATTCTTCCAATGGACATGGCTCCCCCGATGGTTCGAGACCAGAATCTGCCCATTTATTTGTGCCCCCGGTGTTAACTGGATTCAGTCTTCTTGCGAGCGGAAACAAAGAGGGTTTCTTGTCTTCTCCGGGATTTTATGATAATCTTTACAGTGCTGTTGATATACAGGTACCGGATTCTGTTCAGAGCTGGCCAAATGATCACCATCATCTTCCTCATTGGCTTGAGCCAGTTGCAGGGTCTGAGGGGCCGAAGATGGTAGCAAAGAAATTCTTTGAAATTGAACAGGCCGAGAAATCGCGATTAAGATCTGTTTTCAGCAAGGAGCGTGCATTCGCTACCACACCTACTACCGTATCATCTAATGGTAACACACAGTATAGTGTATCTGCAGGGGTGAAGTATGGACATAAAAATCGCTATAACAACATTTGGCCATATGATCACACGAGGGTTATCCTGAATGGTCGTGATAATATTCCGAAGATTCCTGACACTTTGGGGATCGATGGTAGAGTTATTGCTGGTGATGACGATAATAGTGATTATATTAATGCGAGCTATGTGTCTTGTTCATTATCATCCATGAGATATATAGCTACACAAGCACCATTACCAGATACTTTCACAGATTTTTGGGAAGTGGTGTGGGAACAGCATATCCCAGTGATTGTTATCTTAACTACAGAATCTGAGGGGGGTCAAGTTAAATGTCATCCTTATTGGGTTGATGGGGTTTTTGGAGATATTCACCTTACACGATCATCTGAACAGCTTGTTTATCTCGGCTCTGAAACACAGACTTTGATTACCTTGCGGACCTTTACATTATACCATGAGATACAGAAGGTGACTAGATCGGTCACACAACTACACTATACCAGTTGGCCTGATCTGGGTGTACCTGCAAGTGCCCAAGATTTGATTGATCTCAGCACTATGAAGAATAAGGTCCTAGACGAATGGAAGTCTGTCAATCCTAATTTCAGGGCTGACTTGAGTCACGAGCCTGCTAGTATTGTTCATTGCAGTGCTGGTTGTGGCCGTACTGGGACATTTTGTACTGTCGATACTATTATTGATATTCTGTCCCGCAAGAGCAAATCTGACGAGTCGGATTTAATTTACGATATTGTCAATGATTTCCGGTGTCAGCGAAAGTCTATGGTACAGAGCCTTCGTCAATATGCCTTGTGTTATGAGAGTGCATTGCTATGGTGTGCACAGCACATGTAGCGGTGTACAATTTATTTATTGTCTTAACATATTTATTTATTATTTTATTATTTTATTTTTTATTTATTGTTGTGGTTTCATATATAATAATAAATACAGATATTTACAAGTAATGCTGCTCTCAGGAATTTAAATTGATTTGCCCTGTAGATGCAAGCGATTTAATAATTTTGACAATAGTTGGGTCGAGCGAATCCAGTGGACTCTTTCCACCATTGGACAGTTGATATAAAGATTTTGCACCATTTTGTATTGATGCCTGAATTGAAACAGTGTGAACCGGGTCCAATTCCTTTTCGATTATATGTGTACGTCGCTCCTCGGGGACTTTCGAGTCGAGGGCGCCGAATGAGTGATAGGACTGGGAGTCTCCATTGGCTTCATTAACTTCATCTAAAACCATGCACCACATGTCAACTAATTGAGGAATTCGGGACAAGACTTCAACACATCCAGTTGAGAGCAAGGATGTCAGACCAAGTATACACATCTTTCGATCTGCAGGATCGCCCATATTCTCGAATTTGTCCATCCAAAGTGAGATCAATTTTTCTTCATGAGAAGTTGTGTTTACCATATCCCAAAATAATGATGCATTAGAATACGCCATCCTGGATAAAATTTCAACAATAGAAGCTGCCACAAATAAAGAAATGTCCTCTTTGAACAGAAAAGCGATCAAAGATGTGAACAAATTAGTCGAGAATAGGCGCTCAATATAGCTTTGTAGTGGCGAAACTAATGTAACAACCTTTAATGTGTCCAAAAATGCGGATAATGAGTTACCATCCAATTCAGAAATATATGGAGCCATGACTGTAAAGAAGTTAGCGAGGTAGTCGTTCTCTAGCATTTGTTGAGGAGCTAACTTCATGTAACTGCAAACGATATCAATCTCTTGAGGCAGGGTTTCTGTTGAGTTCTTCAGCAATAGAAACAGCCTTGGCACTAACAAAAGTAATTGATCATTGGGCTCGTTCGCGTTCTGAACAAGGGCATGCCAAACGGGTAGAGCATCTTCAAACAAGTATGCATGTAAATCAGATGATGGATCGACCGCAGCAGTAATAGCTGGAATAGCAATTGGATAGCAATCTATATTATCATCACCTGCAGCATTAATCAAAGCAGCTAATGTCTGTAAAATAACACCATTGAACTGAAAATTTCCAGACGCATCATCCCACAATGTAGGCAATAGGCTCAAGATTCCATCAACATATCTAATTGCGGTCGAGCCCAATTGCTCTATCATCACAGTTAAGGTATTGAGCATGGCAGTTCTAGCTTCGGTACTAGTGACAAGTCGCAACAGATTAACGATATGAGTAAAGCACGGATGCATGAAAGGGGAAAACAGCTCCTTTTTGAATTCGTACTGGTCAACAACAAACCGAAGACCATAGACAGCAGACAATTGAACAACCATATCATTCATAGAGTCAGTTGGATCCATGTAGTTTGTGAGAGTACGATATATCTCAACCTTTATTTCATCGGATCGTACGTGGACGATCCACTCAGAAAGCAAAGAGCAAATCCTTTGACGTACGATTCGATAATTTGCAACACTATCGACTTTGATTTGTGGTAAAAGCAAGTTATTGAAGAAATCTTCAAAATCGCAATGTGTAGCAAAAGCCGATGAACTGAGTTCAAATGCATACAACGCACTTTCTTTCAGTAGAGTTTTACTAACATCGGCATTTTCAGAGGTCAGAGTACTTTGCAAATAATGCATGACTTGATCATAAAGCAAATTATCAAAACAGATAGAAATCTTGTCGTATAATGCAGCACTTATAGGGCGTAGCCGAGACTCAGAGCTTTGCTCCATGCGCTGTACAAAAAACTCTTCGGGAGAAGATTCCCACGTCTCCAAATCCGAAGGACTCAGACGCAAAAACCACACTAAAAGCTTCTCCATTAATTGATTCAATATTTCAGGAACAAATAATTGAGACCGAATAAAATCCTGAGCCATACGTGTTTCATTCCTGTCTAATTCAGTTTTATAACTGACACTGGTCGTTGATGGTTTGTCAATGATCATAACCATATACTTCAAGAGCTCTAAACCCTGACAAACGACTTTTTCAAAGAGTTCTTTTGCATCATCATCGTCATCATTACTATCAGTGAAAAACGACTCTGCTTTAGATCCTATAAGAGACAAATACAGCTGTAAAACATCAGTCGACTTTGGGATGAGAACAAACGCAGCAGCTTGTGACTCGCACAATCGTAGGAATAGTTTCCCTATTTGCTTAATATGCTTTTGTAAAAGCTCAGATCCATTTGTAGAAAATGCATTCAAATAGCCCTGTAAATGCTCATGAAGAGTTCCGAAAAAGGAGCTTGCTTCAGGACTTCGATTGGCATGATCAAATCCATCATAAATGAGACGAGATGACACCTTCAATGCCAAATATCCTACTTCCATCTTGGCCTGATCAAAAGAATGGATCCACTGGCCAACAAGAGTCACATAAATCTCACCAACTGTCGTCAAGAGACGGGTGGCATTCTCTTGCATGGCAGGCTTACTTCGTCCGAAACGCACAGAGGCCAATTGCTTCAGTATCTGATTCAAAATATACAACACATTATACAGACTCACTAGGTCACCTTCAGTCACTGCCTTGCTGATTGCTGCTTCTATATCAACGAAAAGATTGGGCCAATCTCGAGGGAAGTCAACTCTGGCTATACTTGAAACAGCAATAGCGTTCTGAATGATCAATTGACGGTTGGGCTCACCAATACCATGAAGCACTCGAGATCGAATTATGGTTTTCTCATCATCGCTGACATGACCATGAGCGGTTTTCCTCCAAAGCGATTGCATGCCATTTTTAAATACAATGACTGCCAGCCATCTAACTGCTAGAGGTAATGTTCTATCTAGATATATATCTTGGAGAAATGCATGATAATGAGAAGATTTTTCCAGACATTTCAATTGGGCAACACCAGAATCACGCACCACATTATTGTGTTGCGAACCAGCATCATTTAAAAGCCTAATGAGATGGTCTCGGGTGACTTCTTCAGAACTCATACCGAGGTGGATAAAGTTTGAATCGCCGCAAAAGACATCAAAATGTACCCCGCGATAAAACTTGAAAGGGATCTGCGTGTATCTATGCATCATACATAGGTTCATATTGTAGACGACTTCTGTCGGAAAAGAGTATAACATCTAGAAAAATTAATAGAAAAATAAGCAATGACAACAAGAAAACAAATCTAAAACCAAAAAAAAAAAAAAAAAGGAAAAGATCCGACCCAAAAACTGACAAAACTATTACGCTGGTTCTGTCATTCACCATCTATTTCCTTCGTCTCCCTCGGACCAGCCTTTCTCGACGTATCCCAGCAATTGTTTCACTTTAACAACTTCCGCGGGATCACCAGTATTTTTGCCAACATTATCACTTATCTTGATAGCTGGATGGCCATTCACCTCAGAGATCTTTATGACAATATTTAAAGGTTTGGACTTGGCGAAGGGCTCTGTAACACTCTTGAAGTCATTTGTGAAAAAGGTACCAACTCCGAAAGATGCAATTAAGCCATTTTCTTCAGCAACCTCCTTATAATGTATGCACTTCTCGATATCCAAGCTATCACTGTAAACAATTTTCTTTGAATTTGCGGGATAACCAAGACTCTTATAATGCTTAGCAACTTGTTTGGTATATTCTGCTGGATCCCCTGAGTCTTGTCGAACCCCAAGATAAATATCAGAGAAGGGGGGCACAAACGCCTTGAGGAAATCAAAAGATCCAAAAGTGTCTGTCAGAGCAAATCCAGCGTTTTCTTTACCAATTGTCTTGATCCACAACTCCATTGCAGTTTTGTTCGCACCAACATAATCCTGAGTATATGCAGCGATTCCCATCATCCATTCATGTGCAACAGTACCAATTGGTCGCAGCTTGTACTGTTTGGCTAATAAGACGTTCGAAGTTCCTGCAAACAGAGAATTGCCAGAAGCACTTTTGAGAATTCCTTGAATAACCAAATCCTGCGTCTTGAAAGATCGTCTTCTACGAGTTCCAAACTCAGAAAATGGGCAGCCATGCTCGATTAATGCCTTAGATTTTGAAGCTGCCAATTCCACCTGCCCATCATATTTCCAATTAGTGTCAACAAATTTGAAATACGCCTCGGAGATAAGAGCCAATAGCGGAATCTCATACATTATAGTTTCCACCCACTTGCCCTCCACAGTAACTTTCAGATCACTTGTATCAGAGTCATAATCAATCTTCACCTGACTCTTTGGAGAGAGTCGTAAAGTTTTGAGAAATTCAATATATCTGCTAGGAAGATAACTAACATCCTTCTTCAGAAATTCTAGTTCATCAGATGTCACCTGAAGATGACCCAAGGCTTAACGTCAGTCACATAATATAATAATATCAATGGAAATATACTCACCATCCACTTGACTTGTAAGCCATGCGATAGCCTTTTCGTTCAATTTCATATCTGGGGTTCTATTCGTAAATCCATATTTGACCTCTAATGATTAGTTTGGATGTACTTCAACTGCTACTGCCACTTACGAGCATCTGGAAAATGGTCCAACACAGCAGCCTGCATCGTCAATTTATACAAATCAGTATCCAAGAGGGACACTATCACCGGAGAATCTGTCATTGCGCTGGATACCGATAGTAATGGATGACGGAGACTATCGTTATCTATAAGATTCAAGTTGAGACGGGAGTTCGGACCGAGTCGCCAAGCGGCGGTGTTGTGATATAATAATTTGGTTGACAGCATGACGCTGGTGTGACTGATTGACCAAGTTGAGTTACATCTACAGACGCTCTGGATATGACTTATTATAAAGGAAACTAGAACATAGATAACTATACTACATTTGTCTTAAATAAACTATATAGGATGATATTGTATTAGATTCAGAGATTCCATCATGAAATAACTCTGGGACTAATAATTGACAAAACACCTTCAAATAGATTATCCAAATTAGTGGCCGTATACTCAGATCCATCAAACACCGAATCAAAGGAAGTGACATTCAAAACATCAGCTCGAGGCACATCAGTATCGACAAGAGGCATGTCTCGGCCTTTTTTGCTAACATAGAGACTGGCCACCTGGGCAGTGAAGTTTACATCATCTTCCGACTCAATAGCAGGTGCAACGATATTCTTTTGCAAAGACTCTCGAGATCCATGTGATAGTGTGACAACACACCCATTGATATTTACAAGCATGAAATTGGCAGTTCCAGGGATCAGCATAAGAGAGCTAACAGCAGCAGAATGGTTTTCGATATGAATGGGTAATGGTGTGTCAAGCCGGAATATAAATATTTTCGAAACAAGCTTGAATTCTTTTGTGAAGAAATTAACAGCGATAGCAAATCGTCTATTAACGGTATCCACCGCCAGCAGCCTCTTACCATGGGTTGGCGAGCTCATATGTAATGACCATTCCTGACGACTACTTAAGAGATCCCAAACAACACACCTAGACTTTGACAGGGCCACAATCTTTGTCCCCACGATCTCTGTCACTCGGACTCTGGATCCTAGAATATTCGGAAGCACCTTGACTACTTCAAACTTATCGGCATCAATAATTCGCACAGTGCTTTCATAGCCAAGAACTAAAGTACTTGCATCTGCAGAAATGGAAATCGTCACTGCACTAGAGTCCTTACTCCCACCAGGAATAATCTTCCTCACACTCCAAGATATTGATTGTGAGTTAGAGGCAACTTCATTAATATTTGTTGGCGCCCAAAGTCGCACTCCTCCGTCTTGCGATGCCGTGTAGAACCCAAGGCCAGAAACAGTGGGAATAATATCAATAATGCTTTTATTAGGTCCATGGGGAGCTGAGATCCTTGTTGCAAGTTCCCAGGTATCAGAAGATTCATTCATTTTCCAAAATTTGAGATTTATCTCCCGGTCATCTTTTGAAATAAGCCTGTCCATCGTAGGCATACTAAGCTCATCAGTGGTAGCCATCCATTGTCCATCGAGTGAGAAAGACACATGTGATATTTGTGGATCCTGAATATTTGCTTCGCTTCGAACCTTTCCGGTTTGCACTGTGGATGCTGTATTGAATACACTCACCTGCTGATCCTTGACAGGATCGTACACTTGGATCCGGGCCCCTGAGCGTGTCGGAAAATATATCAACTTTGAAGATGGACGTATATATGCCGACACAGAATAGTCGGGAACAACTATTTCGTCAGAGTCTTTGTTCTTGTATTTTCTTCTCTCTTTTTCTGCATCTCCGGGAAGTTTAGTAAACGATGCCTTAACTCCTGACACTTGCAACCTAGTCATCAAATCTAGAGCTGATAGCACGATATACTGATCACCATTAAGAGATAATGCATACAATTCGGATGACTTGTCAACGTAAATATCTGTAATATCGTCTTCCAACCGAGGCAAAAACTGGGTGTTGTCAGTCTCCAATTGCCAGAACACCAAGACCTTCTCTCGACCTCCTGAAATAAGATAGTCGCCTCCGAGGGAAAAAGACAAACTCAGGACGGAGTCAACGTGCCATTTTAGTGCTCTAATAGAGGGGGCAACAAGGTCACTTCCCTTTGATGCCTTTTTGAACAAATCGTAGTACAGATCTATAACTCCAGTAACAGATCCAACGGCAACCAGTCCTTCATCAGACACTGCCAAGGACTGAACAGCATGGGCACGTGTAACTGTTCGTTCATTAACTAGCTCCCAGTTCTCATTAAGGCGTCCCACTGTCACGGATGGTCCGAGTTTTTTGTGGATAGTATAGAATGCAAAATGTTTCTTATTGCTTGAAATAGCAAACAGCCTATCGCCCTTAGGCTGTATAGAAAATGTGATCTCTGAATCATATTCATCGGAATCCTCATCCTTCTTTTCCAAGATAACTAGTCCCACCTTTTCAACAAAGGCAAGTACTTTATTTACAGTCTTGGTCGCAACTATCTGAACAGTCGGGAGCTTAAAATCTTCAATTTGACGACTCACGGTCTTCGTCTGCCAGTTTAAATACTCGCACTTGCCAGACCTTCTCACGACCCATACAAATGAGTCATTGTCATGGTCCAAAACAAGATCAGTAACCTCGAACGAGTTATCTAGAGGAAAGCTCCTCACACACTGCTGAGTTGAAAGTGATAATACTCTTAGCTCAAGGAATGTCACAATAAGGACATGACTCTTATCAGTGGTAAATACTGGAGATACTCTTGGCAGACGACCTCCACTGATAGATGTAGCCTTCCATGCAACAGAGCTTGAATAAGCGGGCCCAACTGTCTTCCGCTTTCTTTGCTCGTCCAACATGATGAGATTAAAGATTAATTTTTGGTGGTGAGGGCTTAATTTTTTTGGGATTTCTTTTTCTTGGAAATCCCGGTCAAGGGTTAGTCATGTGATAGATGGTTCGGCTCGTCTGCAGGGTTACAAAACGGTGGATCAACAGCCCTTACGTAATATGATGACGAAGTTACTCAGAAAACAAAACATCTTGAAGCAGTACTACTATGTTGACGAATATTGAATGAAATATTGCAGGATTTATTGTTCTACCCACTGGTATAGAATCCTCAATTCTGTGTCGACTGATATGAACTTATTACAGCTTGTAGCATCATGGTGGCATATGCCGAGAGAAAGGTCGGAAATTCAAGATTATGTAATTATGTAATTGCGAAATTCCGGAATTCCGATAAAATATAATAAGCATGTCTATTTGGTCATGGTGTCCAAGAGTTTAGTAAACAGGACCTGGTGACATGACACAAATTCATTGTAAATTAAGTCCTATGACGATAAGCTTGGTGGTGCATGTTATCGCCGAAGCGCCGCATTGAGCCACAACTTATACGAGATCACCACGCTAGCGGCGTTAACAAATCGGGGCTATGAAGCTCGAAATTGCTGCTATAAAAGTATCAATTGGCCGTAAAAAAATGTGGCAATAAATAGTGGCGTTAAATACTTTCTCTGTGAATTTGCCAATATGGGACTCGCTGATCACCGCCAAATAATCAAGACCACTTTCTTCCCGGGAGCACCAACTTATACAGAAAAAGATTATCCTGATCTAACTGGTAAAGTTTATGTTATTACTGGGGGTCCTACTGGTATCGGATTTCATGTCAGTAGGTTTCTGTTGATGAAAAATGCCAAAGTGTGGCTTGTCGCGAGAAACAAACAGAAAATTGACGAGGCCATCACAAAATTCAGAAAAGAATTTCCAAGTTGCGATGTCAATTATATGCAAATTGACTTTGCAGACCTGACTTCTATTAAACCTGGAGTGAAAAAGTTTTTGGATACTGAAACTAGATTGGATGGTGTGGTTCTCAACGCTGGAGTAATGTTTCCACCTGAAGGGTCCCGGACGAAACAAAACTATGAAACACAATTAGGAGTTAATGCTATTGGGCATCATCTATTTCAGAAATACATGGATGGCTTAATAGTTAAGACGGCCAAGGATTCCCCTCCAAATTCTTGTAGAATCTTATGGGTAAGCTCCTCTGCACAAGCTACGGCTCCTAAAGATGGAGGGATTAATTGGTCTGATATCAACTGGGAGGGCAAAAAAGCTTCCTCTATAGATCAATATTCTCAATCAAAGGCAATTAATGCTTATCAATCCATTGTATGGCCAAGGAAGCATCCTGGATCTGGGGTTGTTTCTATAACTTGTGATCCTGGAATTCTTAAAACTGAGCTACAGAGAGATTTCAGTGGCATCCAAGCTTGGGCTGTTAATCGGCTTGGTCATGCTGCTCATTACGGAGCATATAGTGAACTTTACGGCGTTCTCCACCCTTCGTTTACAACTAAAGATAACGGTACATATAATGTTGCGTTCGGAAAGCGGGGTTTCTTAAGGAAAGATATAGTTACTTCTGCCAAGGGGCCAAAAGGAGATAAACTCTGGACCTGGCTTGATGAGCAGGTAGCTCCTTACTTTTGATTTTCTCTTCTGACTCCAGAGAAATTATGTTGATTTGATATTATCATTTTTAAAGTATCATAATGCCGTTTAACATATATAGAACTTAAACTATCTGTTATTTTTAGTAAAATTAACCTCGAATTTTATTGTCAAAATTTTCTATTGGATTTCTCATATGCAATTAAATATCCTCCTGTATTTCGCCATCCTCCATATCCAGTCCTCTCTGCTGACCGGTTAACCTCATTCCAGCGAGAGTCTCGCTAGTCACCTGCTTCCTCATCTTGGCCTCCATTCGCTCGATCTCATCTTCACCATTATTATTGTCTTCCTCTGCGTATTCCATTACCAATCTTCGACCTAAGAGATGAGTTCCTTGGAGGGCCTTCATGGCATTAGCTGCCTCCTGAGCAGTAACAAATTCCGCAAAAGCAAATCCTCGAGCGGATTTATTAAATTTCTTAGGAAGCCTGACAGAACGCAACTGACCAAAAGTACCAAACAACTTTTGGATGTCTTTCTTGCTTGCCTCGAATGGAATGTTCTTAATGAGTATCTTGCTCTTAGGCTTTCCTGTACTGGTTGATTTCTTATCATCTTGTCCCCGATGGGAAATTTTCAACTGTAGCTTGTGGCCATCCAGAACATGACCATCCATGGCCCGTAAAGCGACATCTGCCGCTTCCGCATTCTTGAACTCGAGAAATCCAAATCCCATACTAAGCGTCTTACCGGGGTTCTTGGAGTCCGGTTTCTGCTGTACCTTTGCAACAGCAAATCCATCCAAAGCTTGAAATGCTCTCTGTAAATCTGCACTTGTTGTCTTGAAATTAAGGTTCTTCACGAAAATCGAAGATCTATTAAGATCTGCTTCGTCCGCTTGGCTGACTCCCAAGACATCAGAAGCCGAATATACTGCCTCTTTGGCCTTGTTGATAGGCGCAGCCTCTGTTATGCCATCATCATTATTGCCATCCTCGTTCTCGAATATTCCTTTTGGTCCCTTTTCTAAGTACAAGATAGAAGTCTTGAATCGCTTGTAAGCTAATTTCATAAATGCGGCCCGAGCCTGTGGAGCTGCCTTAAAAACAACCATGGCGATACCACCCTCTGGTGGCATAAGAACGCGACGCAGTTCTCCAAATGCTGAAAACATGTCACTGATTTCATCCAGAGTCGATTCAAAAGGAAGATTCTTAACTAGAATCACTAAGTCAGATTTCTCCTTCTTGTTCAACGACATCAAATCCACACCCTTGGACTCAAAGTACTCCTTTATGCTACCAATGACGGAGGTTTCAGCAAGTGCCTGCTGGACAGCCATATCAGAAGAATCTGGGCTAACAAGGTCTGATTTATTGACACCAAGTCTGTTAGCCACTGTCTCCATAACCATGTCGCTATTTATATATAGCGAGTTCCAGCTGAACTGTTGTTTGGATGCAGCCAATTTTCTCTTAAGCTCATTCTGCTTCTTGAGAGGCAGGTTCTTTATATCAAATTCATCAAGTCGGAACTCCTTCTTGGCCTCTGCTGGTAAAATGTGCAAAATACGACCCTGAAAACTTGTTTTATCCAGCAGGTTATAAGCACTAACAGCATCTTCGGCGTTTTTAAACATGATAAACGCTACACCTTTTGATTTACCAGACTTGGGAACAACTGGAATATGAACTTCTTCCACCTCACCATACTTTGCAAACAGTTTTCTGAAATCATCTTCTGAAGCAGAGTATAATAAGTTTCTTAGGAACAGCCTTCGAGTTGACCTGATCTTTGCAATCGCTTTATCGTCTTCCGATTCCTCCTCTTCCTGATCATGCACGCTATTTTGAGCAGTTTCACTCTGTTCAATAATTTCCTTGTCGGACTTTTTGGTCCTTTTAATTTCACCCTCCTTTTCAGACATTCGCTCCCTTCTCATCTGTAGCCACTCCATATCTGAAACTCCTTCGTCCCTAGCAAGGCCGTCATCTTCCCTTGGCTCAAATGAGGACAGAGACATCATTGGTTCCTCGTCACCTTCATCATTATCTTCTTCGTTGTCAATATTTGCTTTAGCGGAAATACCAGGGACATCGACATATTCCTTGTCTTCCTCGGTTTCTTGTATAGTAACAAGAGGTTCGTCGTTGGATTGCGAATGAGACGGCACAACATCGTCATTAGCCCATGATTTCACTTCGCTTCGTGGCTTCATAGCTGTCAAAAATTCGGCAAGCCTGGGGTCATCAGGTTGCTCTTCAAGTAAAGCCTTGTCTTGTTTCTTTGATTTCTTGCTCTTTTTAATAGATAATTCTTCTTCCTCTTGCTCAAACCTTTCGCGCTTTTTCCTGGCATTCATGATCTTTTCCTCTCGAGATATTAATGTTGTGTCATTGAGATCCTTTGCAAGTTCGACATTTAATCTAGCAGTATCTAAAAATGACAGGTTGAAATATTTTACTGCATTGACGGCAGCTTCCTCGTCTTTGAATCCAACAAAGCCAAATCTACGGCTTTGACCATCTCTCTTGCGAACAATCTTAACATCTGTGACAGTTGCCTTCTCCGAGAAGTGTTTCCTGAGACGTTCCTCTTCCAAATATATAGGAAGGTTCTTCACTAGGATTCGAGACATTGATAGAGTAAAGTCAAATTCTACATGAAAAAAACAGCGGTAAGGTTAAATTTTTTTGGTGGTTAGGATCTAACGCAGGCTCGAAGAGGAAGGACAAGATATCTATAGATGGGCGATCTGCGGTTTATTACAAAAGATGGCTGATTCATTTGTCAAAAAGAAAGAGTATTTAGACGCAAGCATTCGAATACTATTAGCTGATTTTATTGATCATTTCTATTTCTATGTCATTTTTCTTATGTGGAGCAAAGTATTTCTCGTGAGGTAGATGACGACTGAGATATCAAGTGAACTTTAGACTGATTTTGTTATGCTTCTACGTAGTGTAGTGCAGTCTACAAAGTCATTCTCATTATTTTCGCTTTTCTTTCTTTTGAATTTTCCTGACTAACTAGTTCTGACTTTCAAAAGCTCCAAACCTCGTTGGTATTCTCCTCGAAGCGCCTGTGTCGGGTAATATTCTGCCAAGGAAACACGAAGAGATGCTGTTCGAGCTGTGAGACTCGTAACAACACTGTGAAAATATATATTCTTTTTAATATGTACGGAATTGCCTTGATTCATATTGCGTTCGTCTGCATTACATTACAAAATGTATCTATAGTTACCGGTTTGCTTCTCAGCTTCTAATTATGTTTTCTTTCTCTTCATTCGCGCTGCTTCACTACTTATAATATCTTGTTGTTTTTATCACAGTGACAGTTCAAATTTGATTTCTGCTTCGTCAATAATTACATTAACCAGGTTATACATAAATTTATACGGAGACATTTTACTTACCCCCATAAAATGGGGTATTCTGGGGTAAGATGCATGTGTGTGGGGGTCACCCGCCAACCGTACAACTGCAGCGTACCACGATCCATGAAGATAATGAATAATCTTCTTTTTTTCATTTTCCTTGAATTAAGTTAGGCTTTAGTGAAGAATTCCGGATGAACACCCGGTTCGGCCCGACCAGGCACGGACGTAGTAGCATCCAACTCCCCTGCGGATCCGCACTAGGCTGAACAGTTGCTAGCTCTTTATTTCTATCCCAAATTGCTTGGTCACGCACCTTACTAGGCTCTTTCTTATATTTTTAGTGCGGTTCTCTCTTAGTCAAGGCTATAAATGGCAAGCATTATCATTTGATTCAACTCCAATACAAGTCCGGTATATCACCGGTCGTTAGAACGGCTAAACTGTGGGGAACCGTTGCGGAACCGCACAAGTCTAACCGCAGGGGATAACCGGCGGTAGAACCAGCTTAATAACAGAACAGCATAACTAGACATATGTAATCATGAATTAACAGTGACATTGTTCATGTGATTCATGGTATTTTGCCGGAATGATGGATGCAGAATAGCAATGGTGCGCCAATCCAATCATGGTGTTGTCTTCACCCCCACTTCGATACAGAGGGGTACATACATGTTGGGGTTGACCCCGCGCCATTGTCGGCGCAATAATGTAGCGACTTGGCCATCCAAGTTATAAAAGGGAGAAAGATCCCACTGTAAATTAATTTCCCAGTTTGGTTTAAGTTCATAACGAAAAGTAAACATAACGCACAACAAAAAATAAATCGTCATGCCTGAAGTTTCCTTATTTCAAGAAGTCACAGTTCCCAATGGGCTTAAATATAAGCAGCCTGTTGGACTGTTTATTAATAATGAATTTGTCCCATCAAAATCTGGAAAGAAATTTGCAGTAGAAAACCCTGCCACTGAAGAACACATTGTCGATGTCTTCGATGCCGATGAGGCAGATGTTGAAGCTGCTATCGACGCTGCGGAGAAGGCATTTGAGACATGGGGGACTGCAGACACCTCATACAGGGGTCGACTTCTTCTCAAGCTTGCCGATTTAATGGAAGAGCACAAGGAAACCTTGGCGGCCATTGATAGTCTTGATAATGGTAAGACATTGCCAATGGCTACAGGTGACGTTGAATTGTCTATTAGTGTGATCCGAAATTATGGTGGTTGGGCTGACAAGCTATACGGAGATGTCATTGAGAGTGACAGCAACCACTTCAGTTATACTCGACGGGAGCCAATTGGTGTATGTGCTCAGATTATCGCTTGGAACTTCCCACTCATGTTGTGGTCATGGAAAGTAGGTCCAGCTTTGGCCACTGGTAACACCATTGTGCTCAAGCCTGCAGAGTCCACTCCTCTATCAGTTCTTTACGTCAGTCAACTTGTCAAGGAGGCGGGATTCCCTCCTGGAGTGCACAATATCATCACCGGATATGGAAAGACTGGAGCTCTTCTCAGTAAACACATGAGAGTCAAGAAGATCGCCTTTACTGGATCGACTGCCACTGGACGTCATATCATGCAGGCTGCCGCTGCTTCTAATCTGAAGAAGGTTACTCTTGAACTTGGTGGAAAGTCACCTCACATTATCTTTGATGATGCTAACCTTGAAAACGCTGTGGATGCTGTTAAAACAGGTATTTTCTTCAATTCAGGAGAAGTGTGTTGTGCTGGTTCCCGATTGTATGTACAAGAGGGTGTGTACGATAAGTTTATCGCTCTCGTTAAGGCCAAGGCCGAAGGCCTTGCTCCAGGAGATCCTTTTGATTCCAAGTCATACTATGGACCTCAGACATCCAAAATTCAGCTCGACCGAATTATGTCTTTTATCGAGTCTGGCAAAAAGGAAGGTGCTACTGTGGTTACCGGTGGTAAGCGACTTGACCGTAAGGGATACTTCATTGAGCCAACTGTATTTGCAGACGTAAGGGAGGACATGAAAATTGTCAAGGAGGAGATCTTTGGCCCTGTCGTTACCGTCAGCAAATTCAAATCGGTCGATGAGGTCCTTAAGCTTGCCCATGATACCGAGTATGGTTTAGCAGCTGGATTGCACACTCAAGATATCAACAAGGCTCTGCATGTTGCCAATGCGCTTCGTGCTGGAACTGTCTGGGTTAACACCTACAATGATTTCCATCATCAGGTTCCGTTCGGAGGTTATGGCCAGTCCGGTGTGGGTCGAGAAATGGGCAAAGAGGCCCTGGATGCATACACCCAGACGAAGGCAGTGCGAATTGCCGGTTTGCTCAATCACTAGTAAGCCATTGAATTTGATCTGGTTGGGATAATTGATGTGAGTCCCATGGTCGATCGTTCATATAGTTAATTGTTGAGAGTAATTTGAAGGATCATATGTCGCAGTAGTATAAATAAATGTTGAAACATTGTCATTAAAATCAAGGATAGTAATTTCGTTTGACAGCCCGATAAGTGCGCAGAGAGTATAAAGCTATTAATTCCTTTTTAATATACTCGCCGAATTCCAATCCTTTCTCAATTTCTCTTGGGTCGGATATATCAGATTTGTGCTTGAAGGCTCCATACAGCTTCCGTCGAAAATAGTCGTAGCCCTGTCTTTTATTAGAGACCTTTTGCAATCACTACAACTTACGGGTAGTCCTTCCCCATATATAAGAGCTCTTTATATAAGTAAAGAACTCTTGTTCTGGTTGAAGGCATGATGACTAAAGAAAATAATACGATATAATTACGTGTGACAATCCGCTCAATTGTGACAACACACAGTGCGTGCCTGAACAACCAGCAATAGCTATTTTGCCTGCCAAAAAAGAAAAATGTTAAACAAGAAAACAAAATGGATTTCCTGCTCTTTGAAAGCTATAAAGCCAATTACGTGGAATGATTGTTAACTGGTCAGAACCATTGGTTTGCCCGTGGATACGAGATGATGCAGAGCGAACAGAGTAAGCTGTGCCCTGATAGCACTGTGGAGTTGTCGGTTGGTTGCGGCAGTCCTAAACTCCACACGTCTCACAACAAGCCAGATCGTGTCAGTTATCGGTAAAGGCCATTGCAGAGCCAGGCCGTCGGTGACTCTCAACGATTTCAGCTTTTGATATTTATTGTTTTTGATTGTTTTCATCTGTGTATGCCAGAAATGGAGAGGAAGTCCGAGCTGTCCGCGATTTCGGAGCTAATCAAGCATCAAAATGACTTGGACAAGATCGGGGATGTCAAGAATAAAATGGTTCGCGAAAAGGCGTCACTTGATTCACAATTAAAAACAGGAGTTCAGGCCCAAATACTAGTATTATCACATGGTGTGCAATCGTTAGGGGATGCACGGAATCGCATTGATCAGATCCGGGACGAAGTAACGAAGATACACAAGCTTCGATCTGAAAGCATCGATGCGGTTGAAGACTTCGATAAGATTCAGAGGTTGGCGAGAATTCTTGAGAATTTTGAAGCTACGCAGAAGTTTATAAATAACTTCCGCACCATGGCTGATGATCTTCGAAGCATACAGGTACTCATGAACGAGGACGGGGAGTTTGTCATAGAATCATCCATGCCTAATCTTTTGGCAGTTCATTATCAGCTCAACAAGCTTCGAGATATCAAAGACGATGCGTGGTTTCAGGCACAATCATCAACAGAAGATGTCCGACGAACGATTGCTAGGCATTTCTCCTCTTTGGATAGAGCAGTGGATGAATTTGACAGGAATTTATTCGAGATTGCCAGCTATCTTCTAGAAATCCTCAGGACAGGAGATCAGTCGTTGGTCGTTCGAGTTGCCAAGATAATTGATTTCGAAGATCAGCAAGATCAGGTAACTGAGGCATTAAGCTTGGATAATGCTCTGGAAAATTCGTCACATCGCATTCCTCGAGGGTACCGGAAGAGATTCTTTGATGCCGTCGAGAAATCCGTCCGAAATCTATTTGATAATTTCATTTCGCAGTTTCCTATTGAGTCCGATCCGGATGCAGTTCTTGATAATATAAATTGGATGTTTAATGATTTGGAAATGGTAAGAGTGGGACTCGTGAAGTGTGTACCTTCAAAGTGGAATATCCTGGACAGGTTCGTTGATTACTATCACAAACAAGTATATCAAGTTTTAAACAAGATGATGGCAACAGAGCCCACGGCTGCAACCATATTAAATATACTAGAGTTCACAAAGGATTATTACGAGAATATAGGTGAAAAGGGAATCGGCATCCCCAAAGAGAAATTGTCTCCTCCGCTCTTAGACGGTAAGGAAGACTCTCTCTATGATGACTATCTGGCATTATTAGTATCCAAACTGCGCGAATGGTATACCACTTTTGCACAGACTGAAAGAGAGCCGTTTATTACAAGACAGGTAGCTCCAGAAATATCCGCAGAGGGAACGTTTGGCTTAGAGGGTGAAGCGATTATGTTTAAATTGATCACTCAACAGATAGAAGTGGCGTCCAATAGTGGTCAGGGGCGTATTTTGGCAGGATGTATCGAAGAATGTGCTGCGATTCTCAAATCACGTCAACAAAGCTGGATCAAGGTTGTCAAGTCAGAGGTTGATAGAGATCTTGCCGATGTTGCTGGAGACGATGGCCAGGGAGCTGTTCCACCAGGTCTGTTTGATTATCTCATAGCAGTTACCAACGATCAGATCCGTGGTGCTGACTATACCGAGGCTATTTCCAGTAAACGGGGTCCCCAATTATCCAAGAAATATAGCTCCAAGGTTAAGTCTCTTCTTGATGACGTCTGTGACGAATTCATTGAAACCGCAAAATTCTGCATTAGCGGCATGTTGAACTTGATATTCAACGATATTAGGCCTCCCCTAAAGGAATTATTTGATGATTCTGCCTGGTATAAAGGAAGATCTATTAAACAAATAGCTGATACGGTGGCTGAATATGCCCGGGATGCCCAATTGCGATTGAATCCAGTCGTGTTCGAAATATTTATTGAAAGACTTGTGTCCGACACAGTACTCCATTATCTAGGAGCTCTTGATAACGGCAAGGAGCTGTTAAAGGTGCCCAAGGGTACCGACCGTATTACCAAGGATGTTGCAGAGCTATATGAACTGTTTTCAGCTGACGAATTTGATTTTGATACCACTCTTATTCAAGAGGATTTTAAAATGTTTGAACATCTGCTTGCAACAATTCAGTCCCCTGTGGACGAGCTGCCGGTTCGGTTCCAAGAGTTGAGGCAAGATTTCTGGGATGCTCCATTGGAGTTGTTTGAGAAAATGGTCCGAATTAGAAGAAGCATGGATTCAAAGACTTTGAAAGAAGTAATGCTGAAGGTCAGAAACGACGCTCTTCAGAACCAAGCGACTGAAGCCCATGAGCCTACGTTTTTATCCCGGTTCCAAGCACGCAGATAAATATATATATAAGTTAGATATATATATATATACTTTGTCATCATTCATACATCATTAGTTATCAATCTCCCTACATTGTCGTCAACCCTCAAATATCAGTTTTGATCCGCTTAACCTTGACATTGTCTTTGGAATCAGAGAATCGTTTCCCCAAAAGGAGGTCATTTTCTTTATTAGTTACCGCATCCACAAACTTCTCATTGGGACGACGCATTTTGGTCCTCAGAGAAGGTAATGCATAATTAACCGATCCTCGTGACCTTCTTCGGATAGGTGAATTGGACGGTATTGACGCGTCCTGAAGAACTCTTGCGGGAGATAAATTAGTTGTTTTCCTCTTTGGTGAAACTGAATCCAAGAAAACGCTTTGTTTGGGTGCAGTTATAGTGGCTTCAGAGTCACTGAAATCTTCGATTGACATTCGTCTAATGCCGTTCTCCTTCTCATCCACGGCAGCTAGTAATGGGCGTTTTATACTAGACTTACGGGTCTGGCCTCGTTTAGATTTTGTTTTCATGTCAACAATTTTTGGATTCAGTTCTTTTACATCCTCTTCGTCCTCTGGAAGTTTCCTTATACTCGCCTTCGTGGTTCCTGTTTGAGATCTCCTCTTATTGATACCAGATGACCTCTTACGGTCTAACACATCGGGATCTTGAAAAGAACACATCTTGAGGATTCTGCTTTCCATCTCATTGTTGTAACCATCGTGATTTTCGTTATTTGATTTTGTAGTCGAGTGGGTTATTGGTGATGGTAACTTTTTGTCGTTTTCACGCTCCCGTCTCAGATCCTCCTCCGTTTCCTCTGGAATACAGTCGTCACTAGTGTGACCAGACTTCTTCCTGGTAGTGATAATAGGCAACACAGGTGTAGCATGAAGTTCGGGAGCTTCACCAAGAGAAGCTACTTGGAAACTTTTACCAATAATGGTCTCAATATCAGCCCATTTCTCTCGGAGTTGGGAACAAACTTCGCTGTATTGTTGTATAACAAGATCTCCTTGCTGCTTTTTAACATGGATCAGCTCTGCCCGAAGTGAGTGATTTTCATCGGTTAAATCCCGGATTTGCTCTTCCATTTGGTTCAGTCGCTCTTGAAGTGTCGAATGCGACTTGGCAATGGCCCTGTTCTGAGCTCCCATTTTCTGTCGCACAATATCTACAGTTGGAGTCGGCAACTCTGACTGAATGTTTAGACGGGCCATTTCTCGCTAATGGTACTCCGTACTCGTACTCGCCGCTGAGCGTCCAACTTGTATCAAAAACAGAACTTGATGTGTATATGGTTATGTTAAGTTCTTAAGTTTTAGCTTGCAATGTTAAGGACTTCCCCTTTTTGGAAGCTGTCTTAACAGATTATGTTTCCACAGCAACACGCGAAATGACATTGCATATTCTAGTATGAGGCTCACTTTCAATTAATACCGAACGGGTTTCCACTCATAAAAAGAGCTGAACGTTTTCGTGTTATAGACAAATCTAGTTATAACTCATTGGGGTTTTCCAATAGACTGAATAGCTAGAGGACAATATTCTGTGAAACTGAAAGGAGATCGATCTGGATTCCCTGTTTGTATTTTAATTTCACCTTTATTTATTGATGTCTTCATTATCAAGCCGCGTGGCGGAGAAGAAGCTGGAGCTACAACAGCTTCAAGAATTACAAGCAACCAGCAAAGCACTGGTTCAGCAACTAGAAGATTTGGCTGCGAAATTCGAAAATCTTAGTGGAGGAACACAGGCCGTCGCTGAGCTAATGGCCAATTGGTCAAGCGTGTTACATGCATTAAAACTCGCTTCATCATCTCTGTCGCGATATAGTGAGCAAGACTACGAAGCAGAGGTCGATCCACCATTACCAGAGACACTTGTTCGAATCAGATTAGAATGATACTATTAAATAATGTACATACATGTATTATATTTATGATCCAAGATGATAATGATGGTATTATCCATCTACATCCATTGAACCTTGTGATACAACGTTTGATTGCACCGTGCTGTAAATGCCTTGGAGCCAATGCGCCAGATCGAAGTTTTCCACAAGATCCAATATCTTATTGTACTGTGAGTCTAGTTCACCACGAAGGGTCTCAATGCTGGCCTCATTGAGGAATGGATAACGTGCTGAGAGCCCATTACCTTGAGGAATACGACACTGCTTTGGGTCGAGCAAAATCTGTAATGCTGATTCCGTCAGAAGCTCTTCCTGAAGACAAGCTACCAGAGTATGATATACAAGGGTCTTCTCAATGATCTCCCTTGACTTTGCATCAGTTCTTTGTTTGGTGTCGACGATTTGATGCCAATCATCGTGTCCAAGAAGTCGAAGCCATAGCAGTTTTTCATTAATTGGCGCGTCTCGAACCCCTTGGAGGTGAATGAGCTTGAATGCTCTTACAAAGTTCAGTTCGGAATCTGTAGTTGTGATGTTAATCAGTGTAAGAGCATCAAACAACTCCTCTCCACTTAGGCCACATTGCTGTGCTATCCGAGACACTCCTCTCTTCGCAATCTCAGAAATAACTGGTTGATCCCTTGGGATATGTTGAGTAAATTTCTCGGAGTAAACCTGGTACTGTTGGTTGCTCTCGGTTACATATGGACTTACTTGCAAGAACAATGCATCCTGTATGTGGCTGATTTCCATTCGTGACTGAATATCAGATACTAGGTCTCCGTCATCGCTTTGTCCACCATTCAATGCACTTAGTTTGGCAATACTCAATATCAGCTTTCGATTAACATTCAGATCTTCACCTGAACTGTCAACATTTTGGAGACATTTAGACGCTTCTATCCACTCCTGCTTTTGAATATGTCTGATCCATGCTATTCGGCTGTTTTTTCCAGTACCCAAGAATTGGTCGAGATATTCATGATACTGAGGAAACTGCAGTAGCAGGATTTTGAATTTTTTGTTCTCAATCAAGAATTGATAAAAGGTGCTAGCAAAATTATAGCCATAATGCTTTAAAAACTCTTCTATTTGTGAAGTGTATTTTGCTGCTTGGCCCCGAGTCTCTGGCCGTTTCAACGACTCGATCCACGAGCGGCCAACGATCTCCACAATGGCTCTATGTATCTGGTTTTTGTTGGCAATTAGTAATGCTTCCTCGGTATAACCCAGCTTGACTAAGAATCGAATCCAGCTAACTCGATGCTCTGTGAACTTTCGAGACAGCTCGGCACCTTGACGGTCATCCTTTCGGTTCACCTTTAACCATTGAATTCTTTCGGAGAACGTCATGCAAAGAATCTCGGTAAGTTTGACGATCTGTATACCAAGAATATCGCTATTCTCGACTCTCATATCCAAGAGCTTGGCAGTGATTCTGTACTGATTTTCAAGCGCTCCAATCATATTTTGAGTTGATGTCCAAGGTTCTAAATCGCAAGGTAATAGTTCATCTTGGAATAAGTAAAACAGCGGGCCTGCGCTCCTTTCTCGGACAGCTGTAACAGCATCATACATTGCTGCCAAAAGGGCAGTATTTGCTTCCACTATTAGAGTAGACTCCTGCTTCGTCCCGCACATTTTCACCATGTCCGAGAGCACATTGGGAAGATCAGGTACCTGTTTGATAAACCACTCACGAAGTTTATCATTGTTAGGTGATGATGTCTTTACATGGCTTTCTATAATATGTGCAACAAAACTGGGCGAGGTCGCACCATCCTGTAATTTTGCATCAATAGTAAGCCACAGCGCTCTTGCTGCTGTAGTCAGTTCAAGATCCCACAACAGTTGCAGTCTGACCTTTTCTGATACCCTACGAACAAAGTTATCATGCACATATTGAGCCAGCTGTATGAGATATCCCTCTCGAATTGCCAAATGATCGCTTAACGAAGGCAAAACAAATGGCAGAAATGCAGAGCGTGTTCCAACAATTTCGTGAGAAACTGTCAAAAGGCTTGATTCGAGAACTTCGTCTGTAAACTTAAATTCGTTTCTATGGGCAAAGCTGAGAGGGTTATTGTGAACCTCAGCATCGCTGAAGAACACAGCTTGCTCGATCTTTGATTTTGCAATTTCAGGCTCAATATTCTTGTCCCTGGATAATAAATCACCAGTCTTTTGGATAGGTCTTTCGGGATATCGCTCGACTCGCACCACACCAACATTTCGAACGAGTGCTATTAGGCCACAATGGCGAACAGTTTTCGAATTGGAGATTATTAAATCCTCCGGATTGCTTCCTACAACAACCGCGCCAGGTTTGAAAATAATGACGTCCTCCCATCTACGGCCAACCCCAGTGCTGGAGGGCGGAGGGATCGCATCCAATAAAACAATTGCCGACGAGAACACCACGAAGATGGTCTTTTTCGGTTTAGGAAATACCAGTGTAGGAGAAATGTCAGATTGGCCACTAAACATCTGCAATCTATGTGCAGATACCAGCTTGATCTCATTCGCATCATTATGGAGCTGAATGGTGAACAGGACATAGTACGTTTCCGTAGCACTGTGGTCAAAGGATGTTAACACAAACATGCTATTTGCCTCCTCAAATAATTCAACATCATGAACTGCAAACGTTTTCTGTGCTTCAGGATAAAGAGGGGATATTTTGTTTAGCATCATCTCATGTAGGCTAAACTCGAAAAGGAGTTTAGTCCTGCCATTTCGAGAGCATTCCCAAGCAGAAACATCTCCACGGCTATTCACGAAAACTACATCTCTCTCAACACCGCCTTTAACTGCAGCGGGACGGATTGAGACAATATCTCTTCTTGCTCCAGAAGGGACCATAGCATTTTTAATAGAAGACAGGAGACCATTTCCTCCACCACGCATCGTAGTACTTGAAAGAGACAACTTTCCATGAAGGTCTCTTAAACCTATAAACACAAATCTACCACTACTTGTGGCTATCACTGCACCAGCGGGTTCTATTGCTTGAAGCTTGTCAACGACCTCACCAGAATACAGTCGGACTTCGTGGGTAATGCTTTTTTGCCTATGGAGGAGACCGTCAGCAATAGCACCTCCTACTGCTTCCCAATAAGTTAAAAGACCTGTCTCAGCAACTATTGTCACCAGGCCTGGCTCCTGACCTCCAGGGATTGGTGCCACTAGCACTGCTAAAGTATCACCTTCGATGGTTTGATTCGGGAATGAAAGGGTATTAGGAATATGATCTGGAGACGTGTAATTCCATGCATAAGCACTCCTGGCCGACATTATAAGACCAAAGTTGGTTTGCTGATCGGCCAATCCTTCATACACGGTATCCTCATCATATACTTCTTCTTCAACAGAATAATTCGTAGAAGAAGTTCTAGGTGCAAATGCTGGAGGGGTCGCTGGAAGTTTTGAAACACAATAACGGCTATTTTTGGCAAGATCCACTACACCTGAATTAGATATATCATCGTCATATTGTGATGCCACTGGTAATTGGCTTTCATTGAATGCACTGGGCTTTCTGGGAGCACCAAACGACGATGAAACTTGTCGAGCAGGCTCGAAGGAAACCGCCCTAAACGAGCTTGACCTTGAACCACCAGCATCTCGTCCTATAATTGGCGCATTATGTCTACTGACGGATCGCGTGGATTGTCGGAAAGAAGATTGCTTGATGTTCCGAATTGACGTATCCATCGTGTCACACACAGCCTGTAAGTGTACCTGGGACAGTTTGTGAAATATTGAGGTTGGCGCCTTACCCACAATCTGTCAACACCCCCGCAACAAATTAAAGTAAACAGAGACAATGTAACAGCCACAAGCTTTCTATTTTCAGTTCTGATTAGTGCTACTAACGCTGATAAAGTATTTATTCTGAAGTGTTCAAATATCAATAATTGTTAAAATAGCGTCAATTATCCGGACAAATTTTTATTGCCTACACAGTATATGTCTTCAAATATGGCAATCTGATCACGTGACGTGAGAAAGAGAAGATACTCCAGCCGTTCCTTCGAAAGGTTTATCGCCAGGTCGGGTAAGGGTGATAAAATAAATTATTTCAGGATTTGGAATAAATTTAATCTCTACATCATGTTGAAGACAGTGTAAGTAGGATCAGAAAGAAAGGTTGTAAAAGCTAATAAAAGACAGCCCAAAAACGCTCGATCCAAGAGAGCTTTGGAAAGCCGTGAGCCCAAGCTCGTTGAGAATGTCAAACAAGCTCTGTTTCTACCCGCAGCAAACTGTAACCAGGTACTCCATGATGCCATGGTTGATTTAGGTGCTTTGAAAAAGCCAGATATGAAACGATTCCAAAAGAAAAATGAAATCCGACCTTTTGAGGATACTTCTTCTCTGGAGTTTTTTTCTGATAAAAATGATTGTTCTCTACTGGTTCTTGGATCTCACAACAAAAAGAGACCTAATAACCTCACATTTGTTCGAACATTCAACTACCAGATCTACGACATGATTGAGCTTCGTCTAGAATCTTTTAAATTCTTGAAAGATTTCCGAAAGCGAACTTTTGATGTTGGTATGAAGCCTATGTTTAGTTTCAGTGGAACTTTGTTTGATACTGATCCAACTTATCAGCACATCAAATCGCTGTTTCTAGACTTTTTCCGAGGTGAAACCACCAGTTTGCTTGATGTTGCAGGACTGCAGCATGTTATTTGTATATCTACCGGTGAAGTCGAGGAAGGAAAGCCACTGCCACCTGTTTATTTCCGAGTTTATTTGCTCAAGACCTTCCAGAGTACCAATGGACCCAAAATGCCCCGAGTGGAACTAGAGGAGATTGGACCCCGATTTGACTTTGCTGTTGGACGAATCCAGGCTGCTGACCCTGAAGTAGAAAAGGAGGCCATGAAGAGACCTAGGCAACTTGAAGCCAAGGCCAAGAAGAATATTGATACTGATGTATTTGGAGACAAGGTTGGCCGAATCCACATGAGCAAGCAGGATATGGGCAAGCTGCAGACAAGAAAGATGAAGGGTCTCAAAGCCAAATTTGATCAGGACCAAGCAGGTGATGATGATAATGAATTCAGCGAAGAAGAGAAAGATGCAATTTTTGACCAGATAGTGGATGAGTTGCCTTCAAAAAAGGTAAAGACACAGTAACTTTAAAACAGTTGGCTTGGGATAAGTAAACTAGCATTATTTAATTTTAACCGTCTATCATATGTATATTTATATGTGTATATATATATCTTACATTTTCAGTTCGCTTGAGACTTGTTGTTGACAAGTCGAAGTAGATTCCGTAACAACATGGCAATGGTAACTTTACCAATAGAAGGAACATAAAGAGAAGCTTTCTCTTTGACATCAAGATTGAAGTTCTTGTCGCTTGAGAAATTGATGCAAACAGCTCCATATTTGGCATTTTCCATGGGGAACTTATAGTTGGGGGAGGGTACACCAGTTATAATGACATCAGACTGTAGAGCAGCCTCTTCCCAGTCAATTTCAACGTCAGCGACCTTATGCTTGATGAGCTTGATGCCCTCTCCTCTAGTAAATTGCTGAACTCCAGTGACATCAACAGAAAAAACTGTAGCACCATCGTTAGCTAGGAGTGCTGCGAGTGGTCGCCCTACAATTTCGCTTCTATTTACAACTGTGATGGTCTTACCATATAGACGGTTACCGTATGGAATAACCGAGTTGTAAACGCCTAAATGTTCGAGGATTTTGACAATAGCAAGCGGAGTACAAGGTAAAATACTCTTTTGTGTTTGATCCTTGTTGAGGAATCTGATATTGTGGTATAAGTTAGAAACATAGATATGACTCAACCCTTCGACATCTTTTTCTCGAGAAACCACTTGCTGAAGGTATTGATCCTGACGGTTACCAAACACTGGGAAATACACCATAATACCATCAACAGAATCATCATTGTTAGCCTGTAGAATCGCTTCCTCGAGATCCTCCTTATCCAAGGTTCTTAATTCGTATTTGAATCCAATCTCCTCCGACGTCTTCTGCGTCCAGTCGGCATACATCTTTGCAGCTGGATCAGTGTTGGCCAAAAACCCTACCAACAATGGCTTTCTTCCTAATGCATCTAGCCCCTGCCGAAGTTCCTCGACAAATGGCTTTGCAATGCTGCTTGCCAGGATCGTTTCAGAGTTAGATCACCATTTTTTTTCTATCAGCTACCTACTACAAGTGCTCATTGTGTGTGGTTAACAGAGTTTCTTTTGTGGGAAATTTTATACATGCAGCCGCATGCACCTTTAATGACCCCACATACTGACTGTGAGCATTGCATGATGAATCAACAAGCGAATCATCGAATCTATCTGTCTGTAGCTGTAAGATATATAACTTGACTTTAAATGGATATAAAGTATCTGGCTAAATTTTCATTAAAGTGATTTTCTCTTAACCCGTGGTATTGGAGTCTTATTTTGTGCATAATTCTCTTGTCTGATTATCCCATTCAAACGAGTTATGGGTGTTAAATAACCATATTAGCATAATAGCAGATTTCTTAGCTGATATCAGCTACCAGAAATTCAATTTCCGTATAAGGTGTCATTTCAGAAGCGAGAATACTAATGCTATTATATCAAAAATCCAACCCATAATACTCGCTTTCCCAAAATTTTTTTTGTTTTGTTTTTATATTTATACCTGTGCGCTACAAATGTGCTCACCAGTTTTGTCAAGTGCGCGTGATGCATACAGTTGTCTTATCGCCCCAACCTCAACCAAAAAAGGCTATGGTTGTGTGTATGTTGTGTTTGTACTAGTTCATGTCCAGAAACAGCACCAATTCAAGGCCAGTAAGTATCAAAAAAACCAGTTGATAGCGACTAATAATAGGAAATGGCCCAACTGGGTAGGTTAATGCCAACTATAAACTAAGACAACATTGCTAATCAGACCGAAATGAGTACATCTTCGACGAAGGAGGAGGTCGAGGGACGCCAGCTTCGACATTTTTCAAGCGCTTAGCTTCTTATCGGGAGAGGTGAGTGGCATTTAGAGATTACTATACTAACTAAGTTCAAGTACTGAAAGCGACCTTAAGGTTATAGGCGCTGCTTATTCACATGCAGATGCTCTTAGGATGGATCAATTGTAAGGGGACAGCTTTAGTTTGAGCTCAACTGACACAGATCGATATCATCGAATGAACCAGCCAAGGCCACAGTGACAAAGAGCTTTTATGATGACGACGACTGGGATGCCAATGTGGATCGCAATCTTGTGCTGAATCGCAAGGTAGAAAAGGCTATAGAGAACGTACCATCATCACCATCTCGGCCATCATCTGGCCACGGTTCCAGACCCACTTCCAGAGAGTTATACGGGGCCGGTATTAACAATAGTGCTGCCAATCTAGGAAAGGGTCTCAAGTCACATTTAGATGGAATTATCCGAGATCCAGCCAATTCGTTGTACGCAGTTCGTCAGGGAACTCCCATAGGGTCTACGGACGATGTCACAGACTCCCAAACCAATGCTGAGATAGAATCTATAAATTCCCGATTGTCTCGTATCATACGATTCAAGAAGGTACTTCAAGCATCTAATATAGATTTGTTGGAGTTGAAAAAGCTTGCATGGTCTGGCATCCCTGAAGAGTTTCGACCCATGTCGTGGCAGCTATTGTTGGGGTATTTACCTACCAATGCTGAGCGTCGCATAACTACATTGGCACGAAAGAGGAAGGAATACCTGGACGGGGTATCTCAGGCATATTCCAAGGGATTAGATCAATCGATTTGGCACCAAATATCCATTGACGTTCCACGAACGAATCCTCATATCAAATTATATGGGTTCGAGACAACACAACGATCTCTAGAGCGTATATTATATCTATGGGCTATAAGGCATCCTGCTAGTGGTTATGTACAAGGTATAAACGACCTTGCAACTCCGTTTTTCCAAACTTTCTTATCAGCATATATCGTTGGTGATCCCGAGATATACGATCCCGGCCAGCTACCTGCCAATGTTTTAGAAGTTGTCGAAGCAGATACTTTTTGGTGTCTGACCAAACTTCTAGATGGAATTCAAGATAATTATATACATGCACAACCAGGAATTCAAAGACAGGTAGCCGAACTACGAGATTTGACCCAGAGGATTAATAACGACCTGTTCAAGCATTTACAAGATGAGAGTGTTGAGTTTATGCAGTTCAGTTTTCGGTGGATGAATTGCCTTTTGATGCGCGAGGTAAGCGTCAAAAATACCATTAGAATGTGGGATACCTATATGGCAGAAGGGTCTGATGGATTTTCACGATTCCATGTTTACGTGTGTGCTGCATTCTTGGTCAAATGGGTAAATGAAATCCTTACCATGGACTTTCAGGAAATTATGATGTTCCTGCAGGCCCTGCCGACTAAAGACTGGGGTGAAAAGGAAATAGAGTTACTGCTCAGCGAAGCATATATATGGCAGTCATTGTTTAAGGATGCCACTGCCCATCTTCGTTAGACTGCATTAATGAAAAAAACAACCAAACAAACTAAAATAGCTAACATCTGTAATGAATCTACCTTATTGTTTATGTCAACTAAGATGTATGTACCCATGCTATGCTCACAATGGCATCTACCTTTCCTGATGTCCATTTTGTTTTCCATATGCCATCTTTATCAGAGTTCCAATACGCGCCCGTACTCATTTGTATAGGCCCAGATACTCCACTATCAACCAATGTTACGGTAACAATGTACTTACAGGTGTTGTTGTGGTCTGTAAGCTTGGTTATGATATCTTGCTAGCGGTCAGAGGTTGCTACAATAGAACCGAGGGCCTATATACACTTACAATTATCTTTTCGTTTACTAAAGTTCGCTTGGAGTAATCGAACTGCTCGGTACCCAGAACGGTGTTGCACACGTCCGAACAGATCTGGTCGAGGTCTGTATGGGCTATAGGCTTTTTATTAGCGGGAGGTGTGTCAATCACGATGGCAAGATTCAAATTTATCATACACTTGATGTAGCCAACTTGTTTTCATCAAGAATGGCAGGCATGTCGATGTCAACAATATACAATGCAGAAGTAAGTTATGATTTACAGTGGTACATGTATCTATGCAGTTGGTACGCAGTGGCTAACTAAATGAAACACTGCGGCTACTACTATAGTTGGATAGAGCTGAGCTAGAGTTGGCTAATTAGTAACAACAACCTCCAGAACTCGGCCACAATCATATCCTTGACCATTGGAAAGATCGACCAAAGTGATATCTCCTAGTGTGTATATTCCAGGTGACAATGCCATTAATAATATCTCAGCTTCAAAACAAGATTGTGGAGACATTGGCCCAATGCGTACATCATTCATAAGACTGACAATTCCCTTATCGTAGCCTTTTATTGAAGTAAGACGCTTCAAGATCTGCCTATCCATGACAAGATCTAACGAGGGAGAAAGTTGCATAGGTGGTTTCTCCGGAGGGAGTTCTCGCGACTGGAAGAAAAGTGACAAGTTGCGAGACACTGCGGATCTATTTATTGCAAACACCTTCCATCGAAATTTGTCACCAACTTTGACACTACTAGGGCCTGAAAATGTTAAACTGAGACCAGTGATTGTAGGTCGTGTGCCACGACTACTAGGTGGCCCAATCAATGAAACATTGCTGGTTGTTCTGCTCAATGGCTTTGCGATCCGGCGCATTGGCACCAGCGAGTCCGATGTCCCTGGCAAAATAATGGGACTCTGTACTGCTAACGGTGTCTGAGGAGCTGAAGGAATGTCGAAATCAACTGATGTCTCCCAATTGGTATGCACCACAGTACTGGACTCAACATCAGGGCAATAATCCACAGAAATAGTAACGGGACCAACCCGACCACCTGTAGTTGACGATGGAATATCTGTTCCATTGATACTGTATGAAATAATAAGACTCTCACCTGGATATAGCCATTGAGGGAAATCCACTTGACCTAGTGGTGCCACCGTGCCGTCCGAAAGAGTGAGGTCTACATGTTTTATAAATACGCTAACTTTGGCAGTCTCACCACAAGTTATTTCAATGCTAGCAACCAAGCTGTCATTATCAGATGACCCTCCTCCTGGAAACTTTGCACATCGCAGACGAAGATTGAGGGCTGGATATACTGGTACTTCAAGACTCGCTACTGAAGATAGATGCTTTTTCTGAATGGGGATGTTCACAATTGGCGGCGCGGATGATGATGTCGAGGATGGCTGCCGGTCTGGTTTCTTCAACACCACCGACGATGCATGTGAATTTGTGGTACAAGACAATGCCTGAAATACATTGACCGTTTCTATCGATACCAATTCATCCATATAACTACCCAATCCTTGGGAACCGAACTCCATGTTACTTTCACTAGTACTAGTTCGAGTGCTGGCCACAGCTTCAATCACAAGTTTTGGTTGCTGCAACCGAGATCTGGGATGTCTAATGGGTATTGTTAATACCCAAATAGCTGCTTTATCACCAATTGTCAGTAGAGATTCACTTCCAATAGTTTCTGAAAAGATTGTATGGGAACGATCTTTGGATTGATTCGGCACAATTGTCCCTACCGCACTACCATTGATCTTAGCAACCACTGCAATGGATACATCATTGATATTTTTTTCCACTTGTTCATAATTCAGCTTAATATACACGATGATATCTTCATCATAAAAGGCCCGAGTCCGCGATTCCCATTGCGCAATATCTGAAATTTCAACTTTTTTCGGCGTAGTAGGGGCGAGGATTTCAAGCATTATTGGTCCAACAGTAATCCAGAGGATTATTACAATGGTGGTTATAATACCCTTCTTGCTCCATATAAATATGGCCCTTGAATCGGTCAATAAATCAATATAGATCTGGACTGTCCAACGTTGTCGACAACCAAATTCCGTTCTGTGTGAGGTGCATAAGAGGCGCCGCGCGGCTGCAATGATGATGTCAAGTGAGTTAACAAGGGTACGGGTTGGAAAATGGCGGAGAGAGCATTATAAAGTTCTGGTAGTTTCTGAACTTTACATCACATCATACTTAAATATTGAAATCATCATCATGAGTGAGGAGTGGGATAGTGTTACTTATATTGGATCTAAATCCAAATTCAGCGGAGGAGGATCCCGACCTACTGTTGCTCGAAGCCAAGCAGACATCAACGCTGCTAGACGTACCGGTGGGGTTGTTTCAGTTGACAAGAAATATGGAGCCGGAGGCAACAAGACTGGTAACCCCGAGGGCCAGCGACTGACCAAGATTGATAGAGACAACGAAGTTGCTCCACCACCAAAGATCGATATCGGAGTTGGACGAGCTATTCAGAAAGGCCGACAAGATAAGAACCTTACTCAAAAGGATCTTGCTACTCGAGTTAATGAGAAGCCTAATGTTATCAACGACTACGAAGCAGGTCGAGCTGTCCCCAACCAACAGTTGCTTGGAAAGATCGAGCGAGTTATTGGAGTCAAGTTGAGAGGAAAAGATATTGGTTCACCATTAGGCGGTCCTAAGAAGAATTAGGGGATCCTAAGAAGATATAAATAAGCAGCATCATTCGATAGCCAAGTGTGTGTCGTTTGCTGTCGACCATTTTCCTTTTTTTTTTCTTCATATTTTGTTTTCTTCTTCCTTCAATCTTGACATGTAGATGATAGTATATAGTCAATATGATTAGCATGAATTGAGTGAGACCTTTGAATCTTCGAATATGAGAATTCCCATCCCGACTCCTATCTCAGTTGTTGCTCGGGAGATCTCGATCGTTAATTTTGTCGTTATTTCCTGTTTGAAATATTAATCAGTATCATTGTTATAAGGGATCATCCAGGTTGAGCAGGTCAGAATTAGTATCAACAGACGCATTGGCTTCCATATCATCCACTAATTCATTATCAATAAGCTGATCTAAAGCATTTTCGATACTATTATCCATTTCAGGTCTTGGCACTGGTATTGCAGATTTTATAAATTCCAGTCCGCCAAAATCAGTTTCAGTATCTATTGGAAGAACTTTAGAAACGCCCTCTAAAAACCATACGGATTCTTTCATCTCAAAAGTAAACGATCTAACCAGTTTATAGTAAACTTTGATGATCTTTCTAGCCCACATGTCTCCTTGAGCTAGCAACTCTAGTATACTGTGATCCAACAATGCTGGTAAAGAAAATATCCGTAGTATGAAATCAGATTTATACCTCTGTTGAAATAGCCGATGAATATACGCAAGCACTTTGAAATATGGAGATGTAACGTCCACCGGGTATAAATCCTGCAATTCATCATCAAAGCACTCCAAAGGCTGCCCATCAGTTCGGCTATCTGCCAAATCGCTGAGATCATAGTTGACTAGTCTATAGAACCTGCTTTCCGGTGGCAATTCTCCAACAACTAGTAGTATAGTTGCAGCTCCTCTCACATGATGGAGCCATGCTGATGGAGGTAATGAAGCAGAAGACATCTGATCTAGTGGAGCAGCATTGGCCAAAGCATCAAGAATCATAAGGATTGAAGCTGCCACCAAACTGTCAACGCTGGCCAATGTTACCTGTTGAACTTCTTGTCTCATTAACCGTAGTGCCTCTCCTCTATGAACGGTAACGCTGTCTTCGAATACTCCTCGATGAGTTCTTGACAAATGTGTTGCAGATATCGTCAGAATAGCACGCATTAAAAATTGATTCTCCAGCGCAAGTATTGGAATATCGTCTCTCCAAATTTCTGGACGGAAAACACCAGCATCGGTGAGTGTCTTCCATAGCACAGTATTATAATGATGGAATAGCCTTAGGTCCACCATGTTTAAAGGCCCCGAGCTAGCAGTTGTCGCAGTGGTAAACGAGCAATCTAACCCCAAATGCTCACAATTGTTGCACCGAGGATGTGTCTCATCACATTTAACTCTCCTTCTCTTGCAAGTTTGGCATCCTCGGCGAGACTTCGAATGAGGCTTCCTCTTTTTGTCCTTGGATGATATCTTTTCTGGGTCCGAAACCCCCGACGACAGGTCTGACAACCGACGAGGCTTTTGTTGTATAGGAGGGGTTAGCTCATCCATGATTTCGACCTTCACACCATCCACCTCAAGTGTGGGGATACTAGGATTAGCATTGGAAGCTTCGGTATTGGGTGCCTTTGCAGTCGCTTCTCCTTTCATGATCGTCCATAGCGGGTCTAAACGATGGTCGTTTAGGTCGGAGCCGCAATAATATGCACATTCCATGTGAACGCAGCAGCACCCCGCCCATGCAGGTAAGGTTGTAAAAGCTCTACGTAATTTTGACAGAATTGAATGAAAATGTGCTTTGACGTGCTATAAGCTATAAGTTTGGTATTTTCAAGAGTACTTCTAACTATGAATTGGGCACATCACACGCAATCAACCTCATTGATTTTTTTTTATTTTTTTATATGCTAGATCTATCTACACTAATTAATGGTCATGGCCAGCATGGGAATCCTCTTTCTGCTCAGGATCAACCTTGATCATGGTATCTATTCGCAGAATGGCTATACAGGCCTCCACTGCACTTTTAAGGGATCTCACTTTGCTCACAGTTGGCTCGAGAATTCCTGCCTTGACCTCATCGATGATCTTTCCATTCAACAAATCCAATCCATTGTTCTTGTAACCTTTTCGCTTGATATCAGTAGGCTTGGCGCTCTGAGATGCAGAGTGGTATGACCGTAATTTGGCAACCAAATCTGAGGAATCCTTAGCAGCATTCACTGCTAGAGTCTTGGGAATGATCAAAAGAGCATTGGCAAACTCGGCAATAGCCAGCTGCTCTCTAGAACCAAGTGTAGTAGCAAAGTTCTCCAAATAGATGTTAAGAGCAGTCTCTACTGCCCCTCCTCCAGGAACCACTACACCAGACTCCAAAGTTCGTTTAACCACAGAAAGAGAGTCATGAACAGATCGTTCCATCTCATCGAGCTGGTACTCATTGGACCCTCGCAAAATGATAGAACTTGAAGAATGCACCTTGGTACCCTTGATAAGAATACACTCATCATCACTGATTCGCTCCTGCACTACTTCTTCGGCCTGACCCAAGTAAGAAGGATCAAATACTTCTTCTCCATCCAAATTGGCCAGAGTAGATACAAGTGAAGCACCAGTTGCTCGAGCAATTCTTCGAAGGTCTTCCTTCTTGCATCTTCGTACCGCCATAACTCCTGCCTCGATGAACAACTTAAGGCACATATCATCGATTCCCTTAGTAGTCAACACTACATTGGCACCAGCACTGATAATTTTGTTGATCTGCTCTGTGACAATGCCATATTCACGCTGTCGAATAGCTTCAAGCTGATCAGGATCATCAATAGTGACATTGACTCCCAGAGCCATCCTAGCCTTTTGTAAGTTCATATCCAACACGGCAATCTTGGCATTTGGGATAAATGTCTTCATAGCTTGACTAGCAACAGTGCAGTTAAGAGCGTATCCTTTAACGAGTAAAGACTCTGTGGAAGATTTTCCATGAGATTTAAGAATGTTGACTGCCTTGACGGGGTATTTGGTTTCTCCTCGTGAGTTGGTGGTTTTGACAGCAAGAATAGCATCCACAACCATTTGCGAGAAAAAAGCAGAGTCGGCTCCAATAATCTTACTAGACATTGAAGTCTTTGCAATATTTACAAGAGTGTCCTTATCCAAGCTCTCGACAGAAGTGCTCATCACCTCGTCAATATACTTGACGGCTTCTTTCAGGGCCAATCGGTAACCAGTGATAATAGTTGTGGGGTGGATCTTGTTTTTGACCAGCTCATTGGCTCTTCGTAGCAATTCTGAGGCTATAATAACCACAGATGTGGTTCCATCTCCAACCTCTCGATCCTGTTGCTGAGCAAGTTCCACGAGAATCTTTCCAGCAGGATGCTCCACATCGAGTAGCGACAAAATGGTAGCTCCATCATTTGTCACTGTGACATCCCCAATATCATCAACAAGCATTTTATCGAGACCAACCGGTCCAAGAGACGATTTCACCACATTAGCAATGGCTTGGCATGCCAAAACTTCAATTAGCTAATCCAAATTCTTCGTTGCATCGACCGCAAACGACAAATCAAGTCAACTTACCATTCTGATTTCTTATATCATCACCACTAAGCTTCTCTCCACTAAGGACTATAGTTAGCATTGAATTCAATCCTTTGGATCTGCTTACAGAGCGTATCGGAACGGGGCGCTGAGTACACCTGGGACATGATATGAAGACAAATTTCAACGCGGCGGCTTTCACGCACTTTAAAGTATAGTATGTGAAGCTGAAGTAGTGAGTGAGGCAAATTAACTAACCATAGAGAAGCTCAAACCGTTTACAAAAAATCAATTCAAAGGAGAATTGCGTCGACTAAAAATGGATAATGAAAAGTAATCAATACAGATAAAAAAAAAGGAATTGCAACAAAAAGTGAACAAGGTGAAAAGCATTACGGATCAATCATCAAAAAACACACAAGGTGGCATATCTCATAACAGTACATTATAGAACAATGCACTTCTTGGACTTCTTAGTAACAGGGGGCTCCAAAGCAGCCACTATTGCTTCATCAAAAACGTTCTTCAGTCCTCGTTGATTGAGCGCAGAACACTCAACATACTTGACGACCCCAGTCTCTCTAGCAAGCTTCTCACCCATGTCAGCGGTTACGGGACGCAACTTCTGACGGGCCAACTTCTGGATCACTACTGGGTCATCGCGCAGATCGATCTGGGTACCAACAATCAAACATGGAACACCAGGACAGTGATGACGAACTTCTGGTAACCACTTTTCGCGTACGTTTTCAAAACTGGCTGGCGATGTAACTGAAAAGCATACTAAAAACACGTCTGTCTGAGGGTACGATAACGGACGAAGTCGGTCATAATCTTCTTGTCCAGCAGTATCAAAAAGACCCAATGTGTATGGCTCATCGCCAATCATGACCGTGACCGCGTAGTTGTCAAAAACCGTAGGGACATACTCGCTAGGAAACTTGTTGGTGGTGTAGGAAATCAAAAGGCAAGTCTTACCGACCGCTCCATCTCCGACAACAACACACTTTATAGTCTGCATTTATTGTGTTCTTGTATTGCTAATTGTTATCAAATATCTGGTGTCTTTGTCGCCGTTTTTTTGATAGTGCGGTGGGGCCTGGTGGGATTTGTTGATTGACACCTAATATATCTGGGAAAATGAAATGTCTATGTGCAGTTGCCAGAAATTGCACCTAGAGGCTCCTTTCTATGCCCTCCCATATCTGGGCCCTTCCCCTCGATTTGGCCCATTCTCCCTAATAGTAACTTATCCTTATCTCGGGGCGCCCAGCAGTACTAGGCGAACGGCTAACCTACTCAAAATCACTAAAACGGGTCCGAGGCTGCATAACTTTGTCACATACACACCAGGCTTAGAACAACGAAGCAGCGGGAGAAAAACTAACGGGGAGAAATGCGACACAAAAAGGAAAAAAGAAACAAAAAAGAAAAAAAAGCTGCATACAAATGCAAAATAGTATGATTATGACGCCTCAATGTGGAAACAATTTCAAGTCCAGACGATCTTATTTGGCGATGATTTGTAAGGGTTGAATTGAGTTCATATTGGACCGACGCATGCTATAGATTAATTCCACGCCGACCCCTTATTTAATGCATGTTAAATTAATGCCAACCAGGCCTAAATAGGCAGGGCCATCGAAGCGTATGGGCGCAATACAAGCCGCATCAGATCGCCGTTGTATTTGCCAGCCTGGGCAAACCTGTCTGTTTGTTAAACAGCGACATGCTTAAGGACGCACTGCATTATGCATCACAAAACCACAGCTCGTGTGAGCATCAGGGGTGAAATATTGATATCCTCAGGCTCAATCATTAGGACTAAAAATGATACCGCTTTAGTTTTAAATTATCAATCACGCTCAAATTGATATCGTTTAGCTGTTAAATATTTGGTTAGGACAGTTTTGCGATAGGCCATCGGATGGTTCGCTTATCAATTATTCCGAACGCGGAGAAAAAGTTGCCTATCAGTCTTTTCAATTCACCGTAGTACCATGAAAATTGAGATTATAAATATGACCAGTTATAATAAATATATTCATCTTGGTAATAACAATTAATATGACTGTAACCTGGCAATCCACGGCTGCCGAGAAGAAGGCATTTGTTAGCTCAAAAATCCCTGCTAGATGGGTTCTTGATAAAGTTCCGTCTACCAAAGAAGCTCCGAACTCTAAAATTTGGCTTGATAACAATCTTCCGAATGATGAAGTTGCTATTTGTTCTCAATCAGCCATTCAGCTTCTTGAAAAAATGAAAAATGGTGAACTCAGTGCCGTAAAGGTTGCTGAAGCATTTTGTCACAGAGCAGCTTGGGCACACCAGTTGGTAAGCATTTTTTATTTATTTTTATATTCGTTCTTTCATTGTCATTTTGTATGAGCTATTGACAATTATTCTAACTTAGGTGAATTGTTGTACGGAAATATTTTTCGAGATGGCCATGGAGAGGGCACAGTTTCTCGATGACTATTTTGCTAGCCATGGCAAATTGTTTGGCCCTCTACACGGGATTCCAATTTCTTTGAAAGACCAGGTGAATGTAGAAGGCCAGGCTACTTCAATTGGATATATTGGACTTTTGAACAATATTGCCAAAAAGGAAGATGAATCCACTATCACTGTCCTGCTGCGCCAAGCGGGTGCATTGTTATACGTTAAAACCACTGTGCCAATGGCAATGATGTCGGGAGATACATATACTAACGCCTATGGGTATACACAGAACTCGGTCAATCGTAACTTCAGTGCTGGTGGAAGCTCAGGGGGTGAAGGGTCAATTGTTGGCTCTGGTGCATCAATTATTGGATTGGGGACTGATATAGGCGGGAGTATTCGATATCCAGCCAGTGTTCAAGGAGTGTATGGATTGCGTCCTTCTACTGGAAGGCTTTCTTATCAGCGGGTTACAAATTCCATGGCTGGCCAACCCATCGTGCCCTCAGTAATTGGCCCTATTACACAGAATTTGGATGATTTGGAGTATTTTATGAAATCAATGGTCGACACGCAAAGCTGGAAAATAGACTCCAAGTTGGTACCTATTCCCTGGAATATGCCAGAAACTAATGACAAGAAGTTTTCATTTGGAATAATGTCGTGGGACGGACTAGTAAGACCACACCCGCCTATTTTGAGAGCAATGAATGTCATCAAAAAAGCCCTTGTCGATATTGGCCATGAAGTGATAGAGTGGGAAGCCCAAAATCATGATCAGCTCCGGAAGTTAGCAACGGATATTTTTACGTCTGATGGCAATAAGGAGATATCCAACATGTGCAATTTATCTGGTGAACCTATAAGTGATGCTCTGGTTGTTAATGATGGCCCCATTGATCCGAGTTCTATTAATGAGCACTGGGATCAGGCTGATCGCAAGTACAAGTTCCAGGCTGAATACTTTGATTATTGGAATTCAACTTCTTCAAAGACGTTATCTGGGAAACCTGTTGATGCATGGATAGCGCCTGTTATTTCCACAGTAGCTTATAAGCCATACTTTAAGGACTATTTTGGAACTTATACTGTGGCTCTAAACATTTTGGACTGTCCTTCTCTCATTGTACCTATTACAAAGGTTGATAAATCCGTTGATTTGAAAGACACAAATTATGTTCCAGTTAGTGCAGAGGACGCGCTTATTCAAGATTACTATGATCCAGAACTTTTTGATGGACACACTGTGTGCGTCCAGGTAATCACCAGGCGCCTTGAAGAAGAGAAGGCCATTGCAATGGGTAAGATTATCCGGGACAGTCTTTGAATTGCAACCGTAGTAACACTATACGGTAAACATAAGTTGATTTGATTATGCTGATAATATTGCTATCATTTTTGTTTTGCTAATTTTTAGATTTCATGTCATCTCCATTTTTTACTTTTCGTCAAATCCATCAAACATCTGTACCCACAGTTGTTCGAATCCTTCTAATCCGACATCTAGTTCATCAATACTCGGATTAATCAGCGGACTAAAACTCAGATCACTCACCGTGGTAGATCGCTCTTCCGAGAAAAAAAATATTTTTATGAATTCGTCGGGATCAACATTCGGGATCCGAGACTGTGGATCCTTTTCCACAACGCTCTTCAAAGTGCTGATAGTGTCATTGACAAACGCCCTAGTTGAGTTTGCATTAAAAGGATCACTGTCAAGGTATTCAGATGCTTCACTCAGCGCTATCCAGATCCTCATACTCATTTCGCCGGTTATCCTAGACGACGAACTCAATATATAAAATAACAGCGTTGTACAAGCAGTTTCCAAGTATTGATTCCACGCACAGCATGCTCTATATATCTCAAGTCGTTTACCCATTTGTAATATGACAGTCGGTATTGCTAAAGCTGCCTCCAAGCATTGGATAACAGCATCAGATAGATCTAAGCGGATTTTTTCTGGTGCCTGCCCAATGTTTCTGGTACCATACACCGAAAACATTAAAAATGGTCTATATAAGAACATCTTTAAGAAGAGGTAATATAACCTTAGCCAATACCATTCCTGACACTCGATATCCGTCATCTCGTGTAAGTGAGGTACTTTGTCCATGCTAGGATAGGGAGTCTGTGACCCCAGTTCATCGAGTTCTCTCTCTATCCTCCTTACCACCGATAACATCGATACAAGTCCCTTTTGAAAAGAACTTTCCAAGATATCCAATCTGATTTTTTCCATAATCTCTGCAAACTTAATACGGAGGTATGTATGCTCAATCCCATACGAATATGCATTCGATTGAAACGCAGTGACAACAGGAATTGGGCACGGTATATCTGGCCCAATACATGTAGCAAATCCAACCGTGAAGCTGTTATACTTTTCTGAGATATATATAGCTGCCCAAGTTCTGTGTATCTCCAAAACTTCATAGGGAGCATCATCTAGAACTAAACCAACTTTGTGAATACCAAGTGATAAAGCCATCCTCGTCAAAGCTCCGTGTCGAATATAAGCCTTTATAGCATCTCCAGTGAAAGCTGAAAATACACACTGCGTTAGTGATAAATATATATAAATTTTAATCGTTCTCTTACTGCCAGTAAATGTCCCTGTATTTCTCTGATGGAATTAATCTCCAAAAAATCGGGTAGGAGTTCCGATCCACGGTCATGATAGTAATAACTCCATATCTGAGTACTGATTCCTTGTAATTTGATCATTGGTGAATATGAATTCAGACCCATCGAGATAATCATATAGATCACCGCCAGATCTCTGTCGTCAAGGTTAACAGTGTCACCTATTACTATAGATGGCCACCAAAGCCTGCCACGCTCAATCCACTCCTCAGGGCTCAGCATAGGAAGGACAATATGAACTCCATTGAAATATGCAGAAAAGGTCTGGAGCATTTCACCAATGGTCAACGATCTGTCTCCAATTGCATTTGTTGGTAAACTGGCATTTGAATTTTCCTGAGACGTCTTCAATGCCAATTGGGCCACACCATTTAGATCCCTTAATCGTGACGTATTGTTCTGAGAGTCTGGGGAGTCTGGAATTCGTTCTAGAAGTGTTTTGGAGAATAGGTATATCTTTTCCATAAATGTATAATTGCTCGTCGCTCCGTAATATAGGCGTCGGAATAGATTCTTTTGCAATTCGCTAGCACTAGCTGATTGGTTACTTTGTTTCAGCAATGATCTTAAGCCTGTCTGTTTTGCTCTATATTTTTCTCGGTAAATGCAATTTACGCCCATCCGTTGGCACATGCCACAAGGAACCTCTCCAGAGCACTAGTTAGCATGTACACATAACACCAATAACCAAATTCACATACTCTAACTTTACGATTCCGGCAATAATTACAAGCCCGAGAAGTTCTCCCGCCACGGAGTACCATTATCACAAAGTAAAATAAAAAGGATCAACTGAAAGAACAGATTAGTCACATATATCTTTTGGTCCTTATCGCTGCATAGCATCCATCCGTTCTGATTTGATAGTGGCTCGGGTTTGTTAGTGCTATCTTTAGGGATCTGCATGCATGCATGCATGCAGCTGCAGAATAAGTTGACGGCAAATTCGAGTTGTATATAATATATATATAGGCTATGAACCAGTATGTATAGCAAAGTAAATGATTGCTAGTTAATAATAAACTAGTACCTATTTGTACCACGAATAGGAGCTTTGTTGACATGGTAGAAACTATAGTTATTTCTTGTACGTCTCTTTCGCACGGTAAACTTCTCATATCCGGGCAGCTGAATTAGAGTGTAATCTGATCTTGCAGCCTCGTCGAGTTCAAATTCTCGCCGATGTATATAGCCCGTCGAGTCCCGGTGATACGAAGTGGTAGAGAATTCCATTTGTGGAATCCCCACAGTTGGAAATATAGTAATTTCACCACTTTCTGCAGTCAATTCATCCTCGCTAGCCTCAGGCCACTTGCCAAGGCTCACATTTACAGACTGTTCTGGCGATTCCTCTGAGAGGCTATCTTCTGGACTTTCTGCTTGAGCCTGCAGTCCACTATAATATTGAGGGAGATTTGAACTCTCGATCTCTGTTGTTCTTAAAGATGTGGAGTTTGGAACCGAGCTCAGACTGCCGCCACGGGTAGATCCATTGGCGGCTGAAGTGGCATCCCTAGTCTTTGGGTGATCCCTCCGCAGAGGAGGCACTTCGATATTATCTTCCGCTGGGATGTGCGAAATAATTGGTGATCTAGGAACCGGAAGAGCAGATTTCATAGTTCTAGGATTGCCTATTCTCGACCCCAGTTTCTTAGCAATAGAAGACTGGACAGCCTGGATAGAATCTAGTGATGGTGATACTCGAATTCCATCCTCTTGACCCATTCCATTTGAAAGCGGGAACACAACTCTCGGTGACCCACCAGTGGTCGGTACACCCCTATCGCTGTAGCCATTGTTAAGACCAGGCTTGGTAGTATGGCTATTATGTTGATTATGTTGGTTTCCATGGTGTATCACTGACTGAGTCGATCGAGCCTTAGTTAATCGAGGCGAAGTTGAAGACGAATATGAAGACAATTTCGGACTTTTACCAATAACACCAGCAAAAGGTTCCAAGCCATCAATTTGGCTCTGTGGGAAAAATCTTGATGTTCCGCGCGACCCATTTGGTGTTGTATCTTGTCCAGAGAATGGCGAACTGCTTGTAGCCGGAGAATGTGATTCATCCGGATCCCGATCTCGAAGAGTACTTCCCGTTCCACTGCTCAGAGGGGTCTCAGGGGATTTAGCGTCGTTCCAATTACCCGTATTTCCATCATTCCACAGAGAGTGTTGATGCGAGTTTTTGTCCTCGTGGTGGTGGCTGTGGGAAGAGCTTCCAGCCGACGACCGGCTTTTGGTAACACGGTCTTTTGTTTCATGGAAAGTAGAGTCCTCAAAAATTCCGTTGGGTTTGACATCTCTATACAGTCCACTAGCAAATCTGCTTCCAGTACTGGGAGTTCGTTGCACTGCACTCCATAAACTGCTGTTGGCTTCAGAGTTTCTATTATTCCACACTCGCCCAGTGTTTCCCGTAGGAGATGACCGGGGTTCCTGCCATAATTTGACTCCGGTTCGTGCGTTTGACGGAGAAGTACCGGCCGAAGCAGAAACAGGGTGTAAAGGCAGCTTGTCATCAATAGAGTCTTCAATAATCGATCTTAATGAATTCAGAACATCACCTCCAACATCACTTAGAGACGTTTTTCTAGCCCTAGATGATACCATTGAAGAGTGTGGCATTCGGCGCTCCTTTTCTTTGAGATCTTGCTCTTTCAGACGTTCTTTATGTTTACGTTCCTTATCTCGTTGTTCCTTCTCCTTCTGCTTCTGCTCATCGATGGCTTTTTGACGCTCTTTTTGTTTCTCTTCCATCTTTTTAGCAATCTCATCAGCCCTCTTTTTAGCAGCCTGCTCATGTTGACGCTCTCTTTCAAGCTCTTCTTCTTTACGTTTTCTGGCCCGCTCTCTAGCTTGTCGCATCTCCTCTTCCTGCTCTTCCAAAATTGCCTTTTCCCTTTCAGCTATCGTAGGCTCTTTCAGTCGCTCTACTATAGGTCGTGGCCCATTGCTAGAGGAGGTTCGTCGTCGTACTTGGTACTGCGAAGATGATACAGGCGAGACTGATCTATCTTGACGGGTCGGAGATTTCTCTTTCTCTGGAGGACCATTGTCTTGATCAGCAGAACTGGGCGCAGGGTGGATAGTTGGTCCACCAACTGGACCAGCAGGAGGAGGCCGAGCCTTTGGCTTTGTTTGTGCAGGCTCTAATTGCCCATTATTGGCATTGAAAAGCTCTTGGCGAGGAGGAGGAACATCTGAGCGGTATCTCTTTTCATAATCTTGATACCTGTATCTGCTGTCTTCATGAGAAGGGCCATAACGATTATCATCACCGAAGCGACTATCACCACTGAAGCGACTATCACCACTAAAGCGACTATCACCACCGAAGCCTCTGTCACCACCGAAGCCTCTGTCACCACCGAAGCCTCTGTCACCACCGAAGCCTCTGTCACCACCGAAGCCTCTGTCACCACCGAAGCCTCTGTCACCACCATAGCGACTGTCACCACCATAGCTTGAATGGTGTTGACTATTACTATCAAGTCTGTAGTTATAATGAGGCATATTCTGCATGTGATGGTGCACAGAATGCTGCTTTCGCTCCTTTTCATGCTGTAATTGCTTTAGTTGTTCACTTATTGGAACAAAACTTGATGGCTTTGCCGGAGCTTGGGCCCATGGCGCTAAGTTTCCTGATTTTGAGTCTGTCTTATTGGATCCACCACCACCACCACTGGAATTGGTGCCCGTCGATGTTAGCGTGGAGTGAGACATTGGCTTCTTTTGTGAAGGTGTGGCAGTTGGTACAGCTTTATCGACAGTTCCAGCGAGGGATTCCAATTGCTGACGCCATGAACCATCGTCTTCGTCGTCGTCATCATCCCAATTAAAATGGCGCTGAGATATCTCTGCACTACTCAGTCTATGGGCAAGAGCAATTCCTTGTTTAAGAAGATCATCTTCTGAGACCTCGCGCTTGTCGGACAATTCTGGAGGTATTTCGCCTGTTGACCTAGTAAGCTGTCTAACATCTTGAGGTCGTGATCTGTCTGACTGAGCAGTTTTTGGCCCACTTATGTTATCGGCGTGAGAAAAAGCATTAACCGCACTACCAGCACTAGCACCAGCAGGCGAATTAGGTGAAACACTGCTCACAGAAGCTTCTGAAGCTACCACTGCCGTCTTCCACACGGTTGCTTGCTCAGTTCGGGGGCTGCCAGCTGCACTGGATGGCTCAGTTGACCGATCTTTCTTCATTGTAGCTAGTTTGAATGCTCCTGTCGCCGTTTCTAAAGACGTAACAGCCTTCTTAACTGGGACAGCCGGGGATGTATTCGGACTTGGTTTCTTTCCTGCAATTAGTACAATACAAAAATAAATTTGAAAAATTCAAACTGTGTTAGTTGCTCACCTAATGATACTTTGTCTCCCATTATCGCCAGCTTTGGACTCATGGATTTCGGCGGGACTGTAGATTGTGAAGGTGAGTCTGACCTTCGAAACAATGAATTGAGAGATTGAGACTTAAAAGACTTCTTCACCACATCTGACTTATCATCATTCTAGGTTAGATCAACTGTGATGGCTCACCCTCGCCATGGAGGAACAAACATACTTTTTCATCGTAACTGTCGTCTGTGACACCTCCGTTGGACGGCGGGTCTGGCGCCGGAGATGATGACATTATACCCCCTGTCAATTCAATGGCCTGATGAGCCCCAATTAGATTGGAGATATAAAGACCGGCCTTAGGGGTGTGATCTTTTTATTGAGTCTAGAAATCTAAGTTGAGATAACCCGATGAAATGGTGAGGTGGCTCGGCGGATAGCCGAATGCCAAAGAACTGATACATGCATATTGTCACCCCTGAGATCATCACACCATCCTAAGAGAACCAGAGACATCGTTATTTGAAATTTATGTATCTAGTGATTGGCAAGCAATGGTACGAATCGCAGTGATTGGATCCGGACCAGCAGGATTTTATACTGCATACCGTCTGCTTGAGAAAATACCTCAGGCGACAGTAGATATGTTTGAGAGGCTGCCCGTACCATTTGGCCTAAGCAGATTTGGAGTCGCTCCTGACCATCCAGAAGTGAAGAACTGCCAAGACAAATTTGTAGAGGTTGCACAACAAAACAGGTTTAGATTTGTTGGAAATGTTCAGGTGGGCAGGTCAATACCATTGAATGCTCTTAGGCAGAACTATAATTCTTTGGTTTTTTCGTATGGATCAAGTCACGACCGGACGCTTGGCATATCAGGGGAATCGCATCCTGGCGTGATGTCTGCTCGAGAATTTGTAGGGTGGTACAATGGTGTACCAGAGTTGAGTGGTCTAAGTCCTCGTCTTAATGAGGCAGAAGATGCCGTAATTATTGGAAATGGTAATGTGGCATTGGATGTAGCACGAATACTGTTGTGCGACCCAATGCGTCTGAAATCTACCGATATCTGTGAGCACGCATATGAAACGTTGAAGAAGAATAAAATAAGGAGGGTACGAATAGTTGCTCGTCGAGGTGTTCTTCAGAGGGCGTTCACGAATAAAGAAATCCGAGAACTTGTAACCGAGCCAGGAGTTTCAATGATTCCACTGGACCAGAAATACGTCAGCCAATATTTACCATTCATCTCAGCATTAGATCGGCCTCTCAGACGAACAGTTAAAATTTTGGAGCAAGCATCTGAATCTAATGCACAACTGGTTACCGATAAACAATGGAGCTTGGAATATCTTTTGTCGCCTTCACGGTTTTATGCCAGTGCGACAAATCCGAACTTACTTTCATCTACAAAGTTTGAGGTCAACAATCTCGTGCAGAAGGACATCAATAGCCCTGCATTATCCATTCCTACCGGGGAGACAGTTAGTTTTAAATCCGAACTGGCATTTAAAAGCATAGGATATAAAGCTGGGCCCATTGAAGGTATGGATAAGCTTGGAATTCCTTTTGACGAAAGCCGCGGAACTGTGAGCAATAAGTTTGGTCGAGTGATAGATATGAACGGTGAGACGATGGATGGATTATATGTCAGCGGATGGGTTAAAAATGGACCAACGGGAGTGATTGCAAAGACAATGTGGGATTCCTTTGAGGTTGCTGAGCAGCTGGCTGATGATTTGAACAATGGCAGGCTAGATATATCAGCAAAGCCTGGCTATGAGGGCATCAAGAATGATATTATAGGCCAGGTCGTAAGCTGGGATGACTGGCTTAGACTTGATGCAGAGGAAATCCGAAGAGGCAAAAACTTGGGCAAGACTAGAAGCAAGTTCACCTCTGTGCCGGAAATGCTTGATTTTGTAAATAGCTCTATCATTTCATGATTAACTCATGAAATATTGGACTTCTGTGACCTCCGATCTGTAAATAACTCTATGTCTATATCGAAATATACACAATTTGTAAACTTTTGTGTACTTTTTTAGCTTCACCCGTCTATCCATAGGGTGTTCCCAATGGGGAAATCAGGGGGAATGCGAGTAGACCCGCTACACCAAACCGCAGTCATCTGCGACGCTTCAAGAAGCACGTAACCGCTGCGATCAAAAGAGAGACAAAAATATTAAAGAAGATAAATAATCTCAACCATTGGTTAATTTTGTTTTGTCTTCCCTTTTTGCATATACTGTTCCTTTCGCACTTCTCATATATGATCTATTTGCATTCCGATCAGCACTGCTTGTTGCCTCACACTTACCCGCCGTTGAAGGACCAACCAAAGTTAGGTTCTGCTCTAGTTTTGTTACTACTACTGCAATGATCGGATACAGGCAGCTATTGAGCAGAGTGTCTCGAAGACAGACTGCAACAGGCTTGTTGCAAACAAGATATTTATCATCGTCTCGAATAGTAGGCCAAGGCAAGTCTGTTTCAGACTCTCAAGAGGCCGAGGAGCGACTGGAGACTTTTGAATCTGTAATCAGTGGAGCACCAGCTGACCTCACTACCACCCGAACAGTTCGAATTTACAAGGAGAGCAAATCTGCTACTCAGAGTGGGACCCATGGAACTGGTATTTGGCGATTGGATTGGGATATTGTTTCTCGAGCCAATCGATGGGAGAACGACTTGATGGGATGGGCTTCCAGCGGTGATTATATGCAGGCCACTCAAATGAAATTCCGAACGAAGGATGATGCTATAAGATTTGCTGTCAACCAGGGATGGGAGACTGTAGTTCACGAGCCCAATAAGCGGGATTTCCATGTCAAACAGTATGCCAATAACTTTGTCCACAGTTCGGGCAAAATCAAGCACATTCGTACCAAATAAATGCATCACATCACATTGACGTGTGTATGTTTCTGGTATCTGGCTTGATTGGGAAAAAACTTCTTCAGCTCATTCTTAGAATCATATGTCTAGTACCTGCTCTAATATATTGAGTATACACGGATTATACTAACTGAACATCTGAAACCAGTAACATCCCGACAATCAATGCTCTGTAGCGTATTGCTTTTACGCAATTGACATAGAAGAATCATGGCAAGAATGACCCAATAATTTAGTCAACTCTTGGGTATTTTTTGTCAACAATAAACAAAAAATGGAATCTGCTAATGAAATTTCACAAAAGTTCTTAAATTTCGTCGACCAAGCCTCTGGTGTTCTCTGGCCCTAAGCAGGGCTTGCACGGCGCTACCATTTACCCGGCCCCCTGAACGCGTAGAGACATTTAAGTCTGGTAGTCTGACCCGAGAGTTACAACTGAAGATAAAAACGTAGCTAGTGATCGCAAAGACCATATCGACCATCAGGCCGCAGAAAAGATTATCCATCTAGAAGCGGTGTTTGCGTGGATCAGATCAGATCACAGCATAGCATAGTATCCGTCTATCCCCCCCCAGGTCGTAATAAGCTAGGTGTGAACCCAGTTCTGATCTCGTTCAAGGCCCATGAGCTACGATGTCTGAATCCAGGCATGGATCATCTATGGCAACATTTTTCCCTGATAAGGTGCTAGATAGAAATTCTATCTCCTCATCTTCTGAGCTCGATAGTAAAGATCGCGGGCGTGTGTCTAATAGATCGCAGTCCAACCACATGGATCAAAGCAGCCCTAATGGATGGAACCATAGACCGCAGCATAGGGGGCATGAAACTTGGAATGACCGTTTGCATGATAATAGTGAATATAGACATGGGTACCCAGATTACAGGATCAAAAACCCTGAGCGATGGGATGAGCGAAGAGCTGAAAGATGGGACGACAGAAGAATGGATCATCGAGACGACAGAAGAGGTGACCATCGAGACGATAGAAGAGATGACAGAAGGACTGACTACCGAGACGACAGAAAATACGATCGAAGAGATGATCGAAAAGATGACCGCAGGGATGAACGCAGAGTCGACCGTAGAGACGATAGTAGGGGAATCGATAAAAGGGATGAGCACAGGGAAGACTGGCGGGCTCCTCGTCTTGACGACCGATCTGCTGATAGGTATGGCAATCGATATACCGACCGATCTCGGGATTATCACGGCAGTGACCGACTTAACGACAGGCCCCATGACCACCTTTCTGACCTGGTTGGCCATAAGATAAGCGATAGTGCAAAGAAAGATGTGAGACCTGAAGATGATCATGGAATCAGAATAATGAAGCAGGTGCCTCAGCAGTCCAAGGACATCAAGGAAGCCAATGGCGTTAAAGATACACCTAGGGAGTCTAAGACTGTCAACGTGAAGGTTAATGATGAATCTTTATCGTCATTTGATTGGACCTCAGATTCTCAATCGTTTCAATCATCAAATGAAGCCAATGGATTCAAAGGCTCTGGATTCGAACTTAATGGATTCAAATCAAGAGACGTGAAGGAAGAGTTATTGCCCAACGGAAGCCGGCCTCACTCAAATCCAATTATTCATGTCCCTAAAGATTCTGATTATAAGTCTATTTTCAGCAAGCGGCGACAATATCGATTGAAGTACGATCCTGAGCTTACAAAATCAAAATCGGGAGGAAAGCAGCCCGTATATTACTACCAAACGGATAAAGCTGAAGTCAAAGACCCTAGAAGTAAACAGGGGAAAATTAAGGTTAGTTCTCAGGCACGGAGAACACCATTTCCCCAGTTGCCTATTCCTAAGCTGTCGTATGATGCCAACTGGGTTGGTGACCCCCCTGAAACCCGAATTCTTGTTTCAAATTTATCTCCTCTGAGTACTGCTTCAGTGGTTGCTGCGCGGTTCAAGCAATTTGGTGAACTAGACACATGCGAGATTATATTTGATCCTCAAACCGCAGCATCGTTAGGGATGTGCTATATCCAATACAAAGGTAGCATTGATAAAGCACATAGAATCGCAGTTACTGTTCTAAAGGAAAGTACAAATTTACGAATAGACTTGCGATCTGTCAAGTTGGAATTTGACACCTCGGGCTCAAAGTCCGGCGCAGTAATTAAGAAGATAGCTAACCAGAGAGCTTTGGATGCTAAACTGGAGGCTGCCCGTCTGGCCAAAGTGGCTTCAAAAGACAAAATCAAAAACCTGAAGGTATCTGCTGTCACGCCTCAAAAGGATGAGAGAAGCGCTCAGCGAAAAACCAGACATCAATTGGCTGCTCGAATCATCGATGCTATTGATGGTCGATCTTATCTTTTTATTTCTGACAAGTATCTCCCTGTGAATGAGGTGACTAACTTTGATGTTCGAAAATGGCTAAGAGATTTTGAATGGGCCCGTGTGTCTGCCGATGACAAAGGCTTCTACATAATATTTAATGATGTACGCGATGCACGACACTGCTTCAAACAAATGGACGGAGCTCAATTATTCCAGTATAAGGTTACAATGGATCTTTTCATGCGAGATGGAACGACATCGACAGTTGCGTCGTCAGGTCCGAAGGAAACCCGCAAACTAAGCATCGCTGCTCCAACGGCATCAGATCCTATAAAAAAGGCTACTGAAGAAATTGTCAGAGAACTGAAGTCCCTTTTATGGAAAGATGTGAAAGAACGAATAGTTTCGCCTCGCATTTTTGATGCCTTAGAATCGACAAGATTTCCCGATATTATCTCCAAGAAGCCCGAGCCTCCTTCTGTTGCTGTTAATACCCCGACTCCAATTGAAAACGATGAACTCCATCCCGTTACCACCACTCAACCCTCTTTTGCGTTTGGCAGTAAGCTGCCTTCGCTTCCTAGATTCAAGAAGAAGAATTCGTCCAACTCCAAGTCTCGAAACATTGTTCGCCCGATGAACCATCGACTTAATTATGATTCCGATGATGATAATAAGGAAAGTGGCATGAGCACAAGAAAGGCCACACCATCCCAGTCTCCTGCGCCTGAAGTCATTCCGAGGAAAAGAAAGGCTACTACTGCGAAACCGAAGTCTATTACTGCAATTGAGTATTCCAGTTCCGAAGGAGAGGATACTATTTCTTCCCAAGAACCACCGGAGAAACGAATCAAGTCGGAAGATGATATGCCAATACAAGAAGATGTAGAAATGGAGGAGGCGCCGCCACCACTAGTGGTGTCTGAGGATGACCTGATTCCAGAATCTTTGGGATGGGCTCCACATGTCGGACTTGAGCCTGTGCCTGTATGTGACGATTCTATCTACAACGGAATTGTTCTTGGTTTGGAGAGATTCCAAGATCTCGTCAAGGATAACGAAGATTTGAGCCTGCTCAAGGAGATTGTATCAACGGTTGGCCCTGCAGATGATATAAACAATGTCGACTACTGGGCATGGCAAAACAAGGAAATGAAAGCTTTCGATGACAATAATCGTGAACTGGCGTTGGCTGATGCTCTTGGCCCGGCCGATATGGTGGGCTGTAATTGGGATGTAAATGTATTTCAGTCACGAAGGTCTATGGGATATTTCGAAATCAAAGAGGCCGATAAAGCTGATTACCTGCCTCATCGACGCAAGCTTCATCGCCCAATTGATACCTTGCAAAAGAATGATCGTGATACCAGCGTACTACCGGGTACTGGTGCTACGTCACGTATGAACCGAGTCAACAATCGACGTCTAGTAGCGGATATCAATATTCAGAAACAAATGCTCAGCAGCGAAACAGATATATTGAATTTTAATCAGCTTATGAAGAGGAAGAAGCCTGTGAAATTCGCAAGATCAGCTATCCATAATTGGGGCTTATATGCTGTTGAACCTATATCCTCGAATGAGATGATCATTGAATATGTTGGCGAGGTGATTAGACAACAATTGGCAGATCTTCGTGAAAGAAGCTATATTCTATCTGGAATTGGCTCCAGTTATTTATTCAGAATCGATGAAACTACTGTTGTTGACGCTACGAAAAAGGGTGGAATCGCCAGGGTACGTATCTATTTTCCTCTTCTTTTTGGATGTCTCTAACTTAGTTTATTAACCACTGTTGTACTCCTAGCTGCACTGCAAAGATAATTAAAGTGGAAGGGCAAAAACGAATTGTCATTTACGCGTTACGTGATATCGCAGCTGGTATGTTTTATCAAGTCATAGACACATAAAGTAACGGGTTCTAACTATAGATGAAGAACTTACTTACGATTACAAGTTTGAGCGTGAGCTTAACGGCGAGGAAAGAATCCCTTGTTTGTGTGGTTCTCCAGGTTGTAAAGGATTTTTGAATTAGCTTGCCTATGTATTTTTATTTTATCATTATTAAAATGTGATCTTGAGCCCGCGCCCTACGAATCGTGATCTGCGACCGCATAAGCTCCTAGCGTTGCGATTACACGCCAAATAGCCATATGATCAGACGAGGTTTATCGGGCCAAATATCACGACTTGGCTTTAGCAGAGTGATTACAAGATATAAATCAACTTCGCAAACTATCAAAATCAATGAGTTGACTTCAGGTCTGAAGCTAGCTGACTCTCTGGATACTGCTAATCTTGATGCGGAGACTGGAAAGCCTCTGAGGAGAGGGAACTCCAGTAGAGCTGGGGACATGATTACCTATATTTTCAGCATGATGAACAAGTATCCTGAATCAGTAGTTCTTACTCGTGTTGGATCATTTTATGAATTTTATTTCCATCAGGCAGCGGAGCTCGGTCCCCTTTTGAACTTGCGCATTGGCAGGAAGAACCAGGCATCACCAATCGAGGGGCAGACATACGTCCCTATGGCTGGTTTCCCATTTTACCAGTTACAGTCATATCTAAAGGTATTGGTGGGTGATTTGAAAAAAACTGTTGTTATTCTGGATCAGGATCCTACTCAAATTTCCAATGGCTCTAATAACGAAGCTCTGAAGAGACCAGTGTCTCGAATCGTTACGCCAGGAACGTTATTAAACGAGAGCTTTCTGGATGCAAACGAGAATAATTTTATCATGGCTGTTCAATTTACTAACAGTCAAGTAGAACGGTTCGAGCGTCCTCTTCCTGATTCTACAGTTGCTCTCTGTTGGTTGGATATTTCAGTAGGCTCAGTCTTCTATCAGACCACGAGTTTCAGCAACATAATGGCTGAAATAAGTCGCATAAATCCTACTGAAGTCCTTTTCGACTCAAGTATTCGAAAACATGACTTACTAAATGGGGAATGGGGTTCACAATTAATGGATTTATCGAGATATATGTTGACATATCGAAAATTCCCACCTTCTACATCGTTTAAGGACTTTCTGTCGAAGTTTTCCCGGTCGGCTACCGAAGTTTCTTATTCACTTAAAGATGCAAAGGAAAAGGAGCTGAGTGCTTTGTGTGTCTTGTTAAAGTATATTGGCGAGAATATTCCGAATAGTCAGATGAAGTTGCGAATTCCAGAACGCCAATTGCCAGAACAATTCATGAAGATTGATTCAGTTTCGCGGCGGGCGCTTGAGTTATTTGAAGGTCCAAATGGCGAAACTATTAAGGGGACCTTGCTTCACGTTATCGATCGGACATCAACAAGTTCTGGCGCCCGTCTATTGCGATCATGGCTCTCATCACCCCTTATGTCTAAGGATGCCATAGAATGGCGTCACAAATTGGTATCACATTTTGTAACTCATCGAATGCTTACGTTCAGGCTGGTAAACATACTTCAGAAAATGGAAGATGGCCAACGACTTATCCAGAAGCTTGGTATCCGCAAATTTGACCCCATTGATCTTGTCGGGCTGTCCAAGTCTATATTCGTTATACGGCAAGTGAGTGATGTGGTCAATGACAGCATCTTAACTTCGGATGGAGATAAATCTGTATTGACTGACTGGAACGTCAGATTAATTCAACTTTTGAAGCCGCTGGAACAATTGGCTCTTGATATTGAGCGGGCCATTGACATCGATGAGATGGAACTAAAGAGACAAAACGATGAAGAGTTGCAGGGCGATGAATCACTGATAGTACTGTCGGACCTTGCCGAACTCCAGAGAGAAAGAAAGACACGTCGAGATGCTGGCGGTTTTCATTCAATTCTTCGCAAGAGTGCATCTCCCAAACTGGAACGACTACATGAACAGCAGCATCAATACAGACAGCATATGGACTCTCTTGAGGCCGAGTTCTCTCAAGTGGATCCCAAAATGAAAACATCACTGCGGTGGTCTCCACAGTATGGTTATCATGTGCATTTCGCTGCTGGCTCTGGAGTGATGCCATCTTCAGTCGGTTTGGATGGCAATCAGATCCAACCTACTAAGAAGACCATAATTGTTCAGAACCCTGTCTGGGTTCAGCTTGGATTAAAGCGGGACTCAATTCAAGCAGAACTCGAGAAAACTGAACAAGTAATTATCTCAAAATTGAGGGACGATGTATTGCGGTTAGCAGAAACGCTTCGAGAATGTTGCAGCATCATGGATCAAATAGATGTAACCACATCATTTGCAGAGTTGGCACAAGAGAAGAACCTTGTCCAACCGGTCATTTATGACGATACCCGACTTTCTATAGTTGGTGGTAAGCATATCACGGTAGCATCAGGTCTCCAAGAGCATGGGTCAAACTTCACTGAGAATGATTGCCATATCGGAAATCAAGATTCTAATGTGTGGATGATAACTGGACCTAACATGGGTGGTAAGAGTACCTTTATTCGTCAAGTAGCACTCATAACAATATTGGCACAAGTTGGTTGTTTTGTTCCTGCTTCATCGGCTGAAATCGGTCTCGTAGATCGACTTTTCTGCAGAATAGGAGCCGGAGATGATCTCTATCGAGGGAGAAGCACGTTTATGGTTGAAATGCTTGAAACTGCCAATATATTGATAAATGCCACAGAAAACTCGTTAGCCATTCTCGACGAAGTTGGTAGAGGCACAAGTGGTAAGGATGGCCTTGCTATATCCTATGCCACGTTATGCCACTTGATTAATGAAAACAAGTGCAGGTCTCTGTATGCTACTCATTTTGGAATTGAACTAGCAAATCTACTCAAAAAGGATGGGCATGAGAAGAGCGTCGGTTTCTTTAAAACGACAATGAAAACATTAGTTGAAGGTGATGCTTCGTCTACAGAGAAGTTCTTTTTCGATCACAAGCTTGTAGAAGGAATTTGTGAAAATTCCCAGGGACTGAAGATTGCTTCCCTCGCTGGGTTTCCTCAAAGTGCTTTGGATACGGCGGGGATTGCATGGAATTCACTTTCGAAATGGGAGACTGTATAGAAAGCTTGAAATAAGAAAAATTAAATCATATATGTTAGACAAAATAACTTATATATATACATATCTGCATGCAATAAATAATTATAGGAGAAGTCTAGTAAGGCAGCCCTGGCGGACCGCTACCACTGTTGCTGCCACCTCGGTTTCCTGATTGTGAGGGCGGATGAGGATGGCCCTGAAATCCCTGTGCACCATTAACAGATGGTCCTTGAATTGAACCATTGGGAATATTCATAGGGATAAAGGGACCAGCTTGCATGTTATAGTAGAACTGCATGGGGTTATATTGATGAGGGAGCCATGGAATCGGTGGATAGCCAGGAGGTAACGCCTGATGATGATGAACCATATGTTGTTGTTGTTGTTGCGGCCTCTGTCGTCTGTTTTTTAGCGGATCCACAGGTTTGGCGTTAACTTTTCGCTTCTTCCGCTTGGACTTGCTTTCCATTTCTTTTTCATCGTCGGAAAATTCCTGATCTTCTTCAGCGATTTCCTCATCATCCCAATTACTTGCATCTGAACCTTTGATACTTCTAAATGAAGAAGTGTAGACAAAAGACGAGGATGGCACGACATAAAATACCTTCTGTCCCCTTCTCTCCAAATGTCTCTCTGCCTCCTCAGAGGTATTAAATTTCACTGAATATACAGGGCTTCTCACTTGGCCAAAAGTCTCATAAAGCACTCCTAAAACCTGCCTATCTTCGAAGCATAATATCGAATCATCACCAAGGATTCTGAACTCCCCTGACACATTCGTTTTGATGACGGCCGACTTTTCCACAACCTGAAACAAATCTCCAACATATTCAATTGGCATATCCTCTGTCAAATGGAAATCTGATGGCACTGAAGGCGCTGGTTCATCCAAAATTTCATTTTTCGTTTTCACTGGCCCAAATTCTTCATCACTTAAATCATTGTCCCTCTGTAAATTGATCTGACCATCATCATCATCCTCTTCTGAATCTTCTTCTGAATCTGAATTTGACTCATTTGACGAATCTTCAGAACTGTCAGATGAGCCTGATGACAGCTCTTTTTCTATAGAATCTTCAAGCTGTTCCTCCAATGGTGCATCCACTTTAGCATTTTGATTCCGCAGATCCACAGGTTGAGCTTCTGCGCCGTCGCTATTAGTCTCATTGCCGGCTTGAATAGCAGGTTTCTCTTCTTCACGGACAGTATCTACCGTCTTTGGGGAGATAGCTAGTGCAACTGGTTCGTCAATGGGCTCTTTTTCATCGTCAGAACTTAGATCAACGTCCTCTCCTGCCAGTGCCCTATCCAATGCATCTTGCTCGTCACCCTCTTTATTGACCGGCGTGATAACTGTACTTTCAGTAATTGTCTCAGAAGCACTGGTCAGCTGATATTCCTTTTCCTTATCGGGATTCTTTAAAAGATTCAATCCCGGTATATCGTTAAACATTGGACTTTGAACCTGGAACACTTGGTAAGTGAGGGCTAACTTTGATCCGTAACTTAATGTTAACCTCACAGAAAATATTATTGTTGCCCAGCCGCAACTAGAACTTCTTGAAGCAACATTGCAGATCACTGCATGCTGTGAAACATGACTCTGCAGAGCCCCATTTCAGATATGCTCTAGCAATTATTACAAGAAATGTTCATAACATGAATGAAACCACCAGCATATCATAGATAATAAAACAAAAACGTTTAGAGACACTGTGTTGCAACTATTATTGATTATGCGGCCAAGGTACGTGTCCTCCGGCTGGGTTTACCAAATTCATCACTGTCTTTATCTGGAGCTTTAATTAACATCTAATCTGAAACAATTACTCGGATGCGTATATTCTCTATATTGTCAAATTAAACTCAAATTCAGCCTGTAAATGTATTTAAGGATAAGGATTCCTCTTATGGTTGTGATGGATTGTATCAGCTTCATTTGTTTTCTGATTGACCGCTAGCCATATATTTTCAAGCATTTATTTACATAAAATGCTAGCATCCTTATTTTATATTTTATCATTTTCTAGTCTTATCTATGGACAAACTGTGTCAGTAGATAGTGCTGTGCAATCGATCGTCAGCAGGTTAGAGAATGATCCAACAGTGTCCAGTTTAATTGTGGAATTCAACCAAGCATCAGGAGTTGCTGCTTCATCACTTTATGATGAAGTTTTAACAGCTGCTAACAATGTTGTAAGTGGTGCAGCATCTTATATTCAACAGGCTGCCGTTTATACGGATGTTTCTGAAACAGACCAATCAAGTACTTCTGTTGCTGGCAATACTGCTTCAACTGTCCCTCAAGTAACAGAACAAAACAGCTCCTTTGAAGGCATCTCATCGTTCACAAGCACCATTTCAAGACTCGCTGCATCTGAGAGTGGCAGTACACTTGAGGCAACGTTGGAGTCAGCCTCTACGCTTTCTGGCCTCGATTCTTCCACCACAACTGCCATCAGTTCCCTATTCTCTGGAGATATTTCCTCTGGAACTGACAACTATAGAGGATCTAATACTGTCTCTTCATCCAAAAATTCCACAAATTCAAGCAGTAATGATATACACTCGGGAACTCTTCACGGTAATAGGACCGCATCGAATACTTCTTCGCCGAGCTCTAATGAATCGGCAGCGGAAGTCTCGAGTGGTCAGACGGGATCAGGTAGTAATACTCTTTTGAGTACAATAGTACTTATTACTTCTGTTTTTGCTCTCGTGGGTCTGTTTTAGTATGCCACTCAAAGCAGCTTTATCGGCTAGATCATTCACACAGTAGTTGCCACACTCTCGAGGAACACAGGTCGTTCGCTCCAAAGAGCGCTTTTATATACATATCACAACATGTTGCAGTTAAGAACAAATTTTCAAGACAGTCTATGCTATTACATATATTATAAAAATATTACTTAACATGGCAATCAATCACCGTCAAGCAAAAGTTACATCATATTTTCGTCGTCACTTTCATCTCGGGCACTAGAGTATATTAATGCGTCAATGTCAGTGGCTGTACCATACGACATAACATCATTGATGTCTCGAGACAAACGCTCCCAGAGCTTCAGGGCCATTTGAACTTGTGAAGCAAAAGAGTCTAATGGTACACCACCAGTACCGGTTCCGAGCCCAGGGAGCAGAACTCGTTTTATTTTTGAATCCGCTGATACCACTGTGTTATAGTTAGTAATAGCAGTGCATATATTCCACATACAATGGAATACGACAGGCGACCCCTCGGGTATCAAGCTCGGTAGACTCATTGTAGGGACATGAATTAGCCTAGGAGATCCCAAAAAGGAATTGGAATGGTACAATTCTCTTAATTCATGGGCAAAGTCCACAACAATTGCATTTGTTGGAGGATTATAACCCGCACATCTACGACGAAGCACCTTTTGTAAGCACAAGGTAATCTGATCTGGGACAATTCCAGGTGACAGGTCGCTGTAATAGTTTGAAATTGCTGCATCAAAGCCTCCATTAAGATATCCAAACGAATTTCCAGGTGATACAATTGCATCTATACTATGGTCGCTGACGACTTCGTGCAATTCTCTATTGCGTTTATAGCTGATAACCTCCAAACTGAAATGAGACAATGACAGTTCTTGTAGAATGCCTTCAAATGCATCTACCATTGCATTATGCCGATCATATACAAGAAACTTGACAGCCATCTTTGCCAATGGGTTCATCAATTGGTCAACAATGGGGCTTCACAATATACTTTATTGTTATCACAGCAAACAAAAGCGTAGAATGATTTGTATCTACTAAACCAAACTATGGTTTGGGGGCTGTAGCTTGTGTGCTTTATAGGGCTTATACGCCGTTCCCCCACATACCAATGTCCGAAGACAGTAAAGAGCTGAATTCCCACTATTCGACACCACTAGTATCGGAAGTTATAACGAACTTGTCACAATAGAATTTAATAATCTTGGAATCATAAAAAGAATTGCTGATCTTAATTCTAATTTGAATATTGTAATTGCTTTAGATCAATTATCGACCACAACTACTTAGACTAAGACTACGCATACACGGCGAATGTGTTTGAACGTGTTTTCTCATAATTCTGATTTGGTCATAACAACTAGGCTCTAAAATCAAGGAATATCACCCGACTAGCCGATATTTTAATCAACTTATATACTACAAACCACCATTCATGGATCAGCAGAAATATACAAAACTTAAGTTAGTACTATGCAGATGATAGCATCACATTGGTGGACTAATCCAAGCAACCAAGGAAAAAGAAAGAAAAGAAATCTCAAAAAATACTTACCATTATTTCCTCGAATAAAAACGTCCCCATAGCTGTTGGTCAACTTGCCCTTGAAATACTCCTTTGTACTTTCCAAGGCGATGTTCATAAAACCATCCACTGACTGCAGCTTGCCCTTGTATTGCAATCCAGAGTTGAGCATCACCACGATATTGTTACCAGTGATCTCTCCAAGGAATAAAGCTGATGCATCGTGTGGTGCTTCCACCGTAGTCTCTTCGGCCATTATTAGTTGTGAGGTGTTTAGACTGGCAGATTGCGTTGTAGCTGTGTGAAAGATATTATCGAATCTAAGGCACGTGACTGGTTTGCGACGTAATAGATGCCTCCCAACCCTGAAATTTTTGTCAGCCGTACGAAAGATTTATTTTGACTGCCAAATGCTAGGACTTTTCAACTCCCTCCAACCACTTTGAAGAATCAAAATGGTGAAAAAAGCAATCGATTCGCGGATTCCTTCATTGATCCGAAATGGAGTGCAGGAAAAGAAACGAAGTTTTTTCGTCATTGTTGGTGACAAAGCCCGAAACCAGCTGCCAAACCTCCACTACCTGATGACCTCTACCGATATCAAGATGAATAAATCAGTTCTGTGGGCATACAAACATAAGCTTCTTGGATTCACAAGTCACCGAAAGAAGCGGGAAACTAAAATCAAAAAGGATATCAAGCGAGGTATTAGAGAGGCCAACTCGGAAGATCCTTTCGAGCTCTTCGTCAGCCTGCAAAATATCCGTTATGTATACTACAAGGAGACTGAAAATATTTTAGGAAACACTTATGGCATGTGCATTCTACAAGATTTTGAGGCAATCACTCCCAATATTCTTGCGAGGACTATAGAAACTGTTGAGGGAGGTGGTATTGTTGTCATTCTTCTCAAGTCGATGACCTCGTTGAAACAATTGTATACTATGTCCATGGATATCCATGCACGATACCGAACAGAAGCTCATAATGATGTGGTTGCTCGATTTAACGAGCGATTTATTTTGTCCCTTGGTTCTTGTGAGAATTGCCTAGTGGTTGATGATGAGCTGAATGTCTTGCCTATTTCTGGTGGCCGTAATATAAAGCCGTTACCTCCATTTGACGAGGAACTTGATACGCCTGCCAATGTCGTTGAATTAAAACAGTTGAAGGAGTCTCTTGAGGATGTTCAGCCTGCAGGAGCACTTGTCAATTTGGCTAAAACAGTGGATCAAGCCAAGGCTACACTGACTTTCATTGACGCTATAGCTGAGAAGACACTTCGAAGTACTGTAACACTTACAGCTGGTCGAGGACGAGGTAAGTCTGCAGCTCTCGGTATCGCTATTGCATCGGCTATTTCACACGGTTATTCTAATATATTCATCACATCTCCCAGCCCAGAAAACTTGAAAACCCTGTTTGAGTTTGTCTTCAAAGGATTTGACGCACTCAACTATGAAGAGCATATGGATTATGATATTATCCAGTCTACTAACCAGGCATTTAACAATGCTATTGTCCGTGTTAATGTGTTCAAGACCCACCGACAAACCATTCAATATATCCAACCTTCTGACTCACATGTCCTTGGACAGGCTGAGTTGGTGGTCATTGATGAAGCTGCTGCAATCCCACTTCCTCTTGTCAAGAAACTCATTGGACCTTACTTGGTATTCATGGCATCTACTATCAATGGTTATGAAGGAACTGGACGTTCTTTGTCTTTGAAGTTAATACAACAGCTTCGAGAACAAGCAGGCTCTATTAAAGCAAATGGTCCAGATGCTAGTGGCGGTGCGGGTGTTCGAACATTACGAGAAGTTGCTCTTGAAGAACCTATTAGGTACGCACCAGGAGATCCTGTTGAGAAATGGCTCAACAAGGTTCTTTGTCTGGATGCTTCAATTGGTAATAATTCTGCCAAGCTCGCTGCAAAGGGGTATCCTCATCCCTCTGAGTGTAACTTGTTCTATATTAACAGAGACACACTTTTCTCGTTTCACCCAGTCTCGGAAGCATTCCTTCATAAAGTTTGGGCACTTTATGTTGCTAGTCATTATAAGAACTCACCAAATGATCTGCAGTTATTGAGTGATGGCCCCGCTCATCAGTTATTTGTCCTACTTCCTCCTGTCAATGAGAATGATGGACGTTTGCCAGAGCCTTTGGTCGTTGTTCAAGTTGCTCTTGAAGGTCAAATTTCAAAGCAAAGCATTTTAAACAGCCTTGCGAGTGGTAAGCGAGGTGGAGGAGATCTTATTCCTTGGGTTGTATCTCAGCAGTTCCAAGATGAGGACTTTGCCAGTCTATCTGGAGCTCGTGTAGTCCGAATTGCCACCAATCCCGAGTATATGGGAATGGGATATGGATCAAGGGCCCTCGAGCTGTTGGAGAACTATTACGAGGGTAAATTCACTGATCTCTCGGAAAGATCATCTATCAAGCAACAGGAAGTTTCGCGTGTTAGTGACAAGGAAATAGAGCAGGCTACTTTAACTACAGATGTTATTAAGACCAGAGATCCTAGAACCATGCCTCCTCTGCTGCTGAAACTGTCTGAGAGACCTCCTGAGCAACTCGATTACATTGGAGTATCTTTCGGATTAACTAATCAACTCAACAAATTCTGGAAACGGGCATCTTATGCTCCTGTATACCTGCGACAGACTGCTAACGAGCTGACCGGTGAGCATACAGCAATTATGATTCGTGTTCTTGAAGAGAGGGAAGGAGGTTGGTTGGCCGAATATTGCAAGGACTTTCATAGACGGTTCTTGTCTCTTCTCGCCTACGAGTTCCGATCATTTACATCGGCCCAGGCTCTAAGCATTTTGGAGGCTACTAAAAATGCAACTGGCGGCAAGGTGATTCAGAATGGGTCAGCACTTGACAAAGCAGCCCTTGACAGAGAATTGACTCCGTTTGATATGAAGAGACTTGAATCATATGCCAACAATCGATTGGACTATCATGTCATTGTTGATATGCTTCCTCTTATTTCTCAAATGTATTTCACAGGTCGATTCCCTCCTGATATTTCGCTTTCTAGTGTTCAGCAGGCTATCTTGCTTGCAATTGGACTTCAGAAGAAGGATATTGATACAGTTGCAAAGGAACTCAACCTTCCGGTTAGTCAAACTCTGGCAATGTTTGCTAAAGTGACTAGAAAGGTTTCTAGTTGCTTCAGATCTATGCTAGCCAATGCAATCGGTGAGTCTATCCCGAAAATGGATGATTCTGCTGCCTTGGAACTTGAGGTTTCTGAGAAACAAACCGCACAACAGGTCAGCGAATCATCTGTGAATGGTAATGAGATTGATAATGAAGAGGGTGTTGAGGTTGACGAGGAAAAGGGTGCTCTCAAAGTCAAACAGAGAGAATTGATCGACTCATTGGACTTGCAAAAGTACGCCATTTCTCAAGACGCAGAATGGGAGTCCTCTTCTGTTAAAAAAGTTGTATCCTCATCAAAGGGAGTAGTAAGCATCAAGTCTTCCAAGTCTGATAAACGAAAGGAAACGGTGGATGAGATTTATGAGCAAGAAATGGGATCGAAGAAGAAACATAAGAAGCATCGTAAATGATTCAACTACTGTGTAAATAAATTATTGATTTACATAATAATAATATATTCGTACTTGTTTTAGTCGTTTTTTGGGACGGTTTTCTTTTCGTTTCTTAACCTTACTATTCGTATTCGACATTTAAACAACACATGTGATCTGCACAACCCCCCTCCCCTCTTTGCTCGACTCGGCACATGTACCCATGCATGCTCAACACTTAACCCACCCCCGCCCCATGAAGCTCAGGGTCACCCACATCCAACATTTTTAACAATTGGACATCATCATGACAGTACTAGCTACTACTGCTGCTTACAGTGCTCGTGGTGCTGTGGTAGCATTGTCTCTTGGCTACTTTGGCATCATAAAGCCATTGCAGTTCTACGCAAGATTGGTGGTGTATGTCTTGGTCGTAGCCATTTGTGGGCTATATGGAGCTTCAGTATCGGTTTTGCTGACTTTGATAGGTAAACAAGGTTTGGCACAGTGGACAACTGCCCGGGTGTTTTATGCACTGACCAGCCGTCTTCTTGGAATAAAGGTGGTTATTCGAAACCCTGAAAGACTATTGGTTCGTCCTGCTGTGTTTGTGTCCAATCATCAATCCGAGTTGGATGTTCTTATTTTGGGGGCTACTTTCCCCAAATATTGTAGTGTTACTGCTAAGAAAAGTCTGAAATACTATCCATTCCTGGGATGGTTTATGACTCTTAGTGGATCTGTTTTTATTGACCGTAGCAATCGAAATGATGCTTTAAAGGCATTTGAGTCTGCTACCCAAAAGGTCAATAAGGATAAGCAAAGCGTTTTTATGTACCCAGAGGGTACTCGTTCATATGCCCAGGAACCAAGATTACTACCCTTTAAAAAGGGAGCATTCCACTTTGCAGTTCAAGGACAGGTGCCAGTTGTGCCATTTGTGGCTAGCAATTACTCCAAGCTGTTTAGTTTTCAGAAGCGTATTTTCGAAGGCGGAATTATCGAGATAGAGGTTCTTGAGCCCATTGAAACCAAGGGCAAAACTGCATCTGATGTGAATGACCTTTTTGAGAAATGCGAGAAAGAAATGACTGCTACTGTTAAGAAACTGGGATATGGTTCAGAGTCGAAGAAACAGAAGTAAGCTTCCATTAGACGATAATGAAAATACCGAGAATATCTATCGAGTAAAAAGTTGTGTTTTGCTTTTTTTTTTTGACTTTTATGTTTCCAATGTGTGATTTGTTTTTACTCTATGGAATTGTTTATTAGAAGTGTATTATTTCACTCCAATGATGCTAATATCAACTTACATGCCCACTTTAGTATGTCTGTCATGTCTGTCAAAGCGTCACCTGGCATTTGGATCTTGACGTCTCTGGCTGCCTGAGAAAGCCCCCCTTTCTCCACATCATTATTATCAAAAAGATAGATGTAATACTTTAAATAACTGGGCCACACGATTTCATCAAAATATCCAGGTGGATCCTGCCAAAACCCTTCTAATGTTACGTAACCAGACCTCGCTTCCCGTCTCTTTTTTAGCTCACTATAAGGAGCTCTTAAAAGTAACTTGTGGTGGAATTTGCCCAAAACCTGAGATCCTTTCTGGTACAACATGATTCCATCAACCAATACCAGCTGGACCTTCCTCCCTGCAAGCTGCTGATCAACATAGTTTTTAATTTCCAGTATTTCAGACTCTGTTACTTTGGATGGACCTAATTCGTTCTTCTCCTCTTTAGAGACATATTTGGGGGGGATAGTCCCAGTTTTCAGGACATCTTCTAGTACTTCTGCCATAAGACTGAGGTCAAATGCTTCAGGACAATCCCAATTGGCCACCCCCTTTTCATTCATAGGAATAAGATCGTCATTCTTGTAAAAGTCATCTTGGTATATGAGAACAGTTTCAGGAAACACTAGCCGGATTAACCTGCCCAAAGTACTTTTACCAGAACTGGAAGGCCCACTCAACGACACCACAGTCACCATTCGTAATTCAATTCTGGTTGGCGCCCGGCTCGCCTACTAAACCAACCCACCAATCTACGGTTTGCCGACAGATAAAGTTGCTGATAGTAGTATAAAGGTCGTGTGAGCGTTAATGCCATTGAGTCACGTGATGTTTTCCTTTCTTAGATTTCAAGATATCATGACAGCCGCGCCAACAACTAACTTGACTCTTTCACTCCACTATAAATAAAAAATGTCAGATCCTATTAACGCTAATCCGACAGTTCTGGATATATCAGAGCTTCCAAAGAGGGAGTCATCTAAGCTTAGATCCTCAGACTCTTTAGTCGAAGAGTCCCTTTTTTCGCTATCTCTATTCACTCCAGGATTCCTACCGGTTGGCGACGTTGCTGAGTCAGGTAGCAATGAGGTGCCAGATTTGTCACAGTCAGATTCTGAAGATGAGACGGAGCCCATCGATCGTCAGGAGATATATGATCTTATATCTACGATTTCTGATCCTGAACACCCGTTGACTCTTGGTCAACTGGCTGTCGTCAACCTTCCGCATATTGAGGTAATCGATTCGGGAAACCCCAATGATATGGCTGAAGTTAAGGTAGATATTACTCCTACAATTACCCATTGTAGCTTGGCTACACTGATTGGTCTTGGCATTCGGGTAAGGTTGGAAAGGTGTCTTCCTCCTAGATACCGTATCACTCTTAAGGTCCGTCCAGGAACTCATCAAAGCGAAACTCAGGTGAATAAGCAATTGAATGACAAAGAACGTGTTGCTGCAGCTTGTGAAAATGAGCAGCTACTTGGTGTTATCTCTAATATGCTGTCCACATGCCAGTGATTTTACTCTATTTATTTATCTTTTTCCCTTGAACGAAAAAAAGAAAATCTAAAAGGTACAATTGTAACAGTGACGATCACCTCCCTAATACTAACCGTAGCTTGCAACAAATGAATACTAGCAACTAGAAGAAGCCTGTGATTTGATTCTAGAATTGTAAAACAAAAAAGAAAACATTGATTCGACCCAGGATCGAACTGGGGACGTTCTGCGTGTTAAGCAGATGCCATAACCAACTAGACCATCGAACCTTCTTATACGAATCGAGCGGTTTATGAAGTTTCTTGAATTCCAAAAACGAGAAAACAAACCCATCGTTCAATCCCTATTCAACCGAAATGTGCTATCAAAACGGAGAAACTACCACTATTTGGAATCCTAAAAAACCAAAGAAGAGCAGTTTTAAGCAAGATAGTACAATACAGGAATGGACACGCTATGGTTGGAAAT